>LOJH01047130.1:0-10738 GCA_001685095.1 Ellobius talpinus
CTTGAGCAAGGGGGTCTCATCCCGGGGAAGACACCCCTCGGGGGTCTTTCAATACCAAGCGTCCTGGTCACTGAGCCTTCTCCCTGTCATATTTTTAACTTTAATTGAGTTTCCTTCATGCTAGACACAGCATATCACCAATAGTTTTATTTTAAAATGTATCTTTTTAGTATCCAGTAGTGTAAGACAAATTATTTAGATGTCAGTCAAATACAGAGCAGTAAAATACACTGTAAGCCAAGTTTTCCTGGGTCATTATTTTGTATGAAGAGCAAAGAAGGCTTAAGACTCGAACATTCCTGATTCTTCTCTTTGTCTTCTCTATGCTTCATAAAACAGTCAGTGTGCTTTCTTCCTTCCACACCTGGGTCCATCAGGCCACACCAAAGTCAGAGTCCAATTCTGTCACTAGAGCCAAGGTCTGGTAAATCTCCATGGTTTTCACTGAACTAAAGTAGGCATATGCTCTAACACCCTGCTTTATTTATTTGTAATTCACATCAAAATATGCCATCTGATAATTCACCCCTAATTAATAATACTCACCCTTAATTAAATAATTAAGAAGAAATTATTTTACAAATCAGTGAATTCTCACTGCAAGATCAAGGAGCTGGGTCTGCTAGTTCATATCTTAGAAGAGTTCATAGGAAGTAAAATCCCTTAAAATGGAAGGCCCTACAATTCAATTACCTGCATTATATTGAGCAATTTGTTTAATTTGAAACTTTGTTACATTTTTAATGATTAGGCACCTAAAAGACTAAAATGGCAATTTCCTTATGTCTAATTTAATCTTTCATGTTTTAAAGATTATTTGAGGCCTGGTGGTGGTGGCACACGCCTTTAATCCTAGCACTCAGGAGGCAGAGACAGGCAGATCTCTGTGAGTTCAAGGCCAGACTGAGCTACAGAGAAGTTCCAGGACAGCCAGGGCTACACAGAAAAACCCTGTCTTGAAAAACCAAAATAAAAGTAAAGATTATTTGATCCAATTATTAAAGCTTAGCTAACTATTTGAGCTCTAATTTAGCTTTTGCTTTGTGTTTACCATATTGAATTAAGTCTTTTAGAAGATCCCTAGTCCCATCACCCTATAGAAAAGTATTCTAACCTTTCATTTCTTTATATTTTTCTTTTTTATGTCTGTTTTTTTTTGCCTGCACATGTACCATGTGCATACCTGGTGTCCTCCAAAGCCTGAAGAGGATGCCAGGTCCCTAGAACTGAAATTACAGATGGTTGTGAGCTCTCGTGAGGGTGCTGGGAACCAAAGCCATTTCCTCTGGACTGCTGAGTTATCTCCAGTATCTCTCTTCTTTTCAAAAAAATCTCTAGCATTATCCTAATCCTCTTCATAAGAGAAACATCTACAACACTGATTTAATAGCTTCATTAAGATTTTGTTTTCATGTATTTGATAAATGTTGCCTAGGAACCTGGCAGATAACAGGACAGATAACTGATGTTGTCTAAAAATAAATAATAACCACCATATTAAAACTCTAGAAACTTGTTTCAGCAAGATGGTTCAGCAGCTAAAGGTGCTGCGCCCAAGTCAGAAAACCTGAGTTTGATCCCTAAAACCTATGTGGTGGAAAGAGAGGACTTAGCTTCCTCACAAATTGCCCTCTGGCCTCCACGTGAAAGCTGTGGCATGTCTGTACCCATATACATATGCATACACACATAATGCACAATCACACACGAATAGACAAATGTAATTGTTTTAAATCTAGAAACTACAGAAACAACACTAATGCCCTACCTCCCTATGGCACAAGAATATACAAGTAAGGTGTGTGTACAAATAATGACCAAAAAGAATTACAAGATTCTTATTTAAGACAAGTTGTTTATTTTCAGAGGTGAAATAAATATCTTTTCTCTTTTAACCTCTGAGCCTCTTTTCCTAAAACTAAAATGGCTGGGTAGGTTTCTGCATAAAATAACTAAGAAAGCAAAACCCCAATTCTGATTAGGAAGAATAGTTCCATGTGTCCTCGCTTGGAAGTCAGTGGTTGTAGTTTCAATCTTTTACATACTATATTTTATGAGCTGGCATCCAAATGCAACACTTCAGGCATCTGTCACTGGGACCATTTGGGAAAGAGCAGAAGAATGACTTTATCCCTTATCTGCTTGGTCTTCACTCCGTAGACAATAGGGTTGAGTGCAGGTGGGATAATGACATATAGGTTGGCAAACACAATGTGAAAAGTGCGAGGGACATTGTGTCCAAAGCGATGAGCAAGGATGGAGAAGAATGCTGGTATATAGAACATGACGATGACACAGACATGGGACCCACAGGTTCCCAGGGCCTTCTGGCGTGCGTCTCGGGAGGGAAGTCAAAAAACAGCACATAGGATAAGAGTGTAGGAAATGGCTGTAAGGACCACATCTGTAATTACTGTCATGATGGGAACACAAAATCCATACCAGATGTTGATGGAGATATCCACACATGCCAGTCGGGCAACACCTATGTGCTCACAGTAGGTGTGGTCAATGATGTGTGTCCTGCAGAAGGGTAGACAGTTCACAAGGAAAACACATGCGACAAAAACACAAAAAGTTCAGAAAGAAATTCCTACAGCAATTTTGACAATGGCTTTGGGCGTGAGAGTAGTAGTATATCTCAAGGGTGAGCAGATGGCCACATAGCAGTCAAATGCCATGGCCAGCAAGATAGCTGAGTCCAAGACGAAGCTATAATGCAGAAAGAATAACTGGGTCAGACAGCCAGGAAAACTGATTTCCTGGGGACCAAACCAGAAGATACAAAGAGTCTTGGGGGCACAGGCAGTAGACAATATGAGGTCAGTCGTGGCCAACATGGAAAGGAAGAAGAACATGGGGGAATGAAGACTGTTTTCCCCTGTGATGAGGTAGAGAAGGATACTATTGCCCACGATGCCCAAATAGATACTATTGCCCACGATGCCCAAATAGCAGAAAGGGATGCTGATCCAGACATGGTATTGCTCAAGTCCAGGGATGCCTGAGAGGGTGAAGGGGCCAGTGCTGTAGCTACTTGTCGTGCATGACCGTTGAGATCTGAATGATAGCCCTTCTATCCTAAAAGCAAATGTGTACGGTGAGCACGAGGTAATTCTTCCTCCACAACCTCCTTGGGACCAGTTCTCCTCTTTCCTATACTTGAGAAAAGAAAATCAGGTTACTATTAAGAGCACTATTCATGGGCAGGAAAAATTACTCCTTAGTGAAAAGCACTGGCTGCTCTTCCAGAGGTCCTGGGTTAAATTTCTGACACCCATTGTTGTGGGTGTAGTGCCTCACAGTCATCTGCTAAGACCAGTCCCCGGGAGATCTGACACCCTCTTCCGACCTCTTTGGACACAAGGCACACACATAATGCACATATATACATTCAGGCAAAGCACTCACACAAAAAATAATAAAATAAAAAATAAAATAAATATATGCCCCCAAAAGAAAGCAATGCTCATGACTTTGAGAAAGAGTCATCAGACTCCTGGTATTAATTCCCAAGTTTGCCTAGAAACCAAAGCAAAGAGAAATAAGTTGTCCAGTTTCTAAACTACTAATCCTGTTGAAATGACTGAGTTTTCCCTGAGTCTATATACTCATTACTGTATGGGTGTGTATATGGAAAAGGACTCTAACTGCATATAGGAACAGAAATTCACTACAGAGAATGGGAACGTGAGGTCATCAGCAACTTTGAAAATCTATTATACTTCAGCATCTTTTATATATTATATTATTTAGAAGCTCCTCATTAAAAAATGAATTTTGTCTTTTCACATTTGTCTTGTTCTGAGAAACTGAACACCTGTGAAATCACCTATCTAGCCAAGGAAGATCTCATCTCTAAGAACTGGTAGAGCTAAGATCATTGGATTCCATGACCAGCACTCTTTTGTGGTGCTCTCCTTTCTCTAGGCAATACCTGCAGATGACCTGAGATGCTGAGGACTCACAAGTGATGTGAAGCTGTGAGAATAACAGTAATACACAGAACCGAGAGGTGTCCAAAGACTAACTCCACATCAGTTTCCGCAGTCACTGTTCTCCACGCCCTGGGATTTTCAGACCAACATGCTCTGAGACAGGGATACCTGAGACCTCCTCATAGAGAACAAGACATGAAGCTGGATCTCCTGTCTACCTGTTAAGGGTGAAGGAGGAAAATCTCCTGTAAGAATTGGAGAAATGCCAAGCGGTGGTGGCACACGCCTTTAATCCCAGCACTCAGGAGGCAGAGGCAGCACTCTGTGAGTTTGAGACCAGCCTGGTGTACAAGAGTTAGCTTCAGTACAGGCTCCAAAGCTACAGAGAAACCCTGTCTCAGGAGAAAAAAAAATATTGGCAAAGACTTTGAACCACTTGTACTTTTTAAAAATAATGTTGGGATGACCTCTAGTGTAGGAAATGCAGAATTTACTGATCCTAAATGTCAGTCAGAGTAGAAACAAGGAAACTTGGAAAGATGTGTTTTGAGAATTTTCAGCATTTGACAAAGATCTTAGCCTGAAAGCACTTTTGAAATTCTCCTAACAGTCCTCTGAGAAGGTTGGGGACCTAACTCAGATGCTGCAGTGCTTGCCCAGCCCAACAGGCACCATGGGTTTCATACAAGCATCCTGGGTGCCATCATGTGCCTGTGCCAACACTGAGGAGGATCAGAAGTTAAGATCATCCAGGTGTAAATGGCAAATTTGAGGCCAGCCTAGGATCTATGAGATCCTGTCTCAAAAAAAAACCCCAAAAAACCAACTATGAGATACACCATAGTATTATCCTTATTTTACAAATGTAAAAGTAAATGAGAGAGAAATAACTTTTCAAAATCTACACAACAAGAAAACAATACATCTAAGAGTCAAACGCCAAGTCTTAAAACTTTTATGTTCGTAAGCAAAATTCACAGTGGAGCTAACGAGCTCTATGGAGAACAGAAAGTACATGGTATCAGCATAGCAATAGACAGGGTTATACACCATAAAGAAAACATAGTAAACCAAAACATAAAACAAGTCAACAATATGACACCAAACACATCACTTATAGCTACAGATGTATATTGTTTGAGCTTTCCTATTATAAAATCTAAATTCTCTGTAAATTTACAGAGAATAAATAAACCCCAATTATATGTTGCTGACGTGTGAAATACTTAAACAAAATGACCCAGAAATGACAAAATAGAAGAATAAATAAGTGTACAAATTTTAAAAATGTAACAAAAGAAAGCTTAGCAACACGGAAATAAGAAAAGGCCATTTTAAGGGTCAGGGTGATGTTTAGGCAGGTAAAGGCACTTGCCACTAAGTCCAATGACTTGAGTTTGATCCATGAGACTCACATAGTGGAAGGAGAAACTGACTCCTGCAAATTGCCCTCTGGCCTCCGCACTGCACACTAGAGTACACACGTACACACACACATTTATACTAAATAAATAAAGCTACATAAGAATATTTTAAATAAATTTTACTATGTAATCATTGAATAGAGAAAAGGGGACTGTACTGTTTAAAAGAACACTCTTTAATGAAAATGGGAGTCATGTCCTTTATAGGCAGGTCCTAGAATTCAACTGTGTTTATTTATTGTGTGTGAGGGTCACATGGAGGTCAGAGGGCAACTTTGTGGAGTTGGTTCTCTTATTCTAGCTTTGTATGGGTCTTAGGGATCCAACTTAGGCCACAGGCTTGTCTAACAAGCCCTTTCACCCACTAAGTCATTCATCAACCTCTTTGAATCTTTGTTTTTCGTGTAATTATTTGAACTAACTCTCCCCTGGTGACAGCATATCCATGCAACCACTTTTCTCCTGTTTTCTTATTGTCCTCCAAGCAAATCTTCCCAGTTCTTTGACATCTATTCACTAACTGCTGGTGTTTGCACTCATGTGACCCACCAAAAACTTCTCCTTAAAGTCTTCCTTCATGTGTGACTGGCGTGTCATATGTGACCAGCTCCAAAGCTACATTTTAAAGCACTGTAACTCAAAGCTGATCAGTGCACAAAGAACTGTGGAACAGATGACACATGCCGTGCAAACGCGGTGAGGTACACACTATTCACACCCATCTTCGTGAGGCTGGGCGCCTAGGCTCCCTCCGTGTGAAGTCCTTCTCCCACTCCTTCTGCTTCCAGCAAAGCTGTGCTTCTTACTTCAGCCTCAGCAAGCCTCGTCCACTCCATGCACGTAAATGGAGTAGAATAATCCCTGGAGATAGTTTCCAGATTTCTCTATATTAGAAATTTTATTTCTTCTTTTAGGAAATTCATAATACTTACATTACTTATTTAACATTTGTTTTCCAGGCTAGACTATAATCTCTGTAAAGATGAAAATCATGTCAGTTTTGTTCATTTTTCATACTACCCTCAAGGCCTGTACAACAATGTCACTCAAGAACATTTTTAGATGAAATATCAATAATTAAGCCAAATAAAAATGAATATTCTCACTAAATGTCTCTGACAATACATTTTCATATATTAAATCTATATTGCCTTATAATCTGAGCCCCAGCCCTGAAGACTTACAGGAACTAAACTAGGTCCATCATTGTGTCTGTCAGCCCTCTTCTGCTCACTGCTTAGCCTCCAGAACTTCACCTTGGCTTGCCAGTCTTGCCTGCCTTGTCCAAACCCAACACTTCTCAAACCCAGATCCTTGATAAGGACTGAAGGACAAAGAGAAATAGCACTGTTTGAAAGAAATCCTCTTCTTCGTCTTCCTAGACCGTCAGAGAGCCTGCTCTGAGCTTGGAAGGTCCCAGAGGGACCCAAACACGAACCTCGTCAGTGAATTGGATATTGCACGGAAACTCATCCCAAGGGTATAGCTGGTGAGGGCCTGAGATCCCAAACAAAGGCTGAGCTGCTCTGAGTCCCCACTGCAGTCTCAGCTCTTCCAGGACAGCTGGTATCCTAAGAGAAGAAAGTTCCGGGAGAATTCCAAACTATGTCCTCTTCA
Organism: Ellobius talpinus; assembly: GCA_001685095.1. Lineage (NCBI taxonomy): Eukaryota > Metazoa > Chordata > Mammalia > Rodentia > Cricetidae > Ellobius > Ellobius talpinus. The sequence continues at coordinate 6,980 of LOJH01047130.1, forward strand.
CTGCCTAATACAACCTTCAAGGGGCCCTCTGTGTGCCTTATGCTTGTGTTTGAAAGAGTTTTGGCCTCCTTCTCACACATGATGTGGTTATAGCTTGGTAGAGCTATAAAGTAAGATAGAGAAGTGAAAAAACAGGGAATATTGTTTTTTTAATTCTTAAACACTTAAGTTTTGGTGATGTCAAAAGCTCAGAGCAAGACAGAATAAATAGATCAAAATTTGTCCTAGATAAAGCTCTTTAATACAACATTTTCAAAGCTGACTTCTAGGTTAAATACTCAATTACCTACCCAAATTAGACAAAAAAAACAGCAATGAAAACAAACTCTTCAGTCAAGCCATCATCACATGGGCAGCTTAAAATAAGTATGGTGGGATTATGACCACCCTGGGACTCAGAAACCTTCAAATCAACCTGAAAGTGGAAGACAAACATGTGCCCCTCCAACCTCTGCCTCAGCCTCTTGGCTCAATCTGAGCCACACTTGAGCTTCAGATGTGTTATTAGCTTTTTCTGGGTTTTATTTTTTGGGATGAGGTGACATCTTTTACCATCACCATTCAAATTTCTAAGCTTGGGAACATCCTTGGAGTCTATTAGCATGTTATTAGATTTATTTATGTGTGTGGCTGCAAGGGATGCAGAAAAAAAAGATAGATATCTAGGACAGGGGTGTGTGTGTATACACATATATAGTGTGTGTATATATATCCTGTATTCTTAGGACAATCCCCTTCTCCCCCCATATATATATCATGAAAGCTAATATCTATGTATAAGAGAAAACATGTTTGTCCTAGGTTTAGGCTAGATCATTCAGGATAGTTGTTACTGGCACTCAGGGTGACTGTTTCTACCTCCATCCATTCACCTGCAAATTTCATGATTCCAATATTCTTAACAACTGAATAATATTTCTTTGTGTAAATATATCACATTTTCATCATCTATTTATCAGTTGATGGGCATATTGACTGTTTCCAAATTCCGGTTATTATGAAAAGAGCAACAATGAACATGGACAAGCAAGTATCTCTTTAGTAAGATGTAGAGTCCTTCGGGGTATGCTGGAGAGTGGCATAGTTGGCATAGTTGGATTTTGTGGGAGAAAAGTAGTAATCAATGTCATCCAGCTACAAACCCTATAAGCTATAGTGACAACTTATGGGCAAGATATGCCCACTAGTGCACAAGGGTTATAGCACTAACCAACTCTTTTTTCATTAGATCTGAGGTCTACTCCGTAAGGTGAAACTCATACCTGGTATTGCTAATGAAGCCTAGAACCTGAGACTAGATAGGTCATAGACCCTAAAGGAAAATCTTCTACTATCATTCTACTAAACAATCAACAACAAAAGAACTCCTAATGACAAAACACTGTACTCATAGATCAGTGTATCACTCCACCCTCAGCACAGGAGCTTCATCTTGCAATAGATGGTAATCAACAGGAGATGCCCACAACTGGACAATGTGTAGACAATGAGAGACCCGGAACACTCACCCTGAATATGGAAGTCTCCACAACAGGACTGATGCACAAATGAACTCACAGAGTCCATGACAGTACACACGAGCCCTGCACAAGCTCAAGCTACACAAAACTTCCAGTGCAAAGGAGGCAAAGTGGGCAAAAATTCTACCACGTCCAAGAAACTATATATAAATGATAGCTTTGGGGAGGGGAAAAATCAGATTTCTCCAGGGGAGTGATATTGTCTACATCAACAACCTCCAGGACAGGGGAGAGAGAAAATCAGGTTTCTCCAGGGGAGTGATATTGTATATATCAACAACCTCCAGGACAGTCTCCATGTGCAGGAGTAGATGGTCAGTAGAAATAGAACTCCATAATGTTAGTAGCTTTTTTCTTTTCTATCTCATTTTCCTTCAGTCCACTGGAACAATTGGTAAGACAGTTTCCTTTTTGGCCTAGTGTCTGTTGTGGGACTGCCCTTTCTCGGGTTCTTCCCTAGCACTGCACCAGAGCAGGGCATTCGTTTTTTGGGACCTGGGGCCCCTCGGGTATTTTTCTGCCTCACCCATGGAAAATAGGCTTACATTTCTAACTTCTACCAGCGTCTGACTAACTGTTAATAGTCAGACCACGTGGACAACCATAGCTGCTGCCATTTTCTTGAGGCTAACAAAGGGAGGAGCCACAGGTTCTGCTCATAGCCAAAGAGCGCCTGCAGAAGGCTCTCCACATGAGGTCCCGCCCCTAGCCAGCTTTCTTTCACTCACTTTTTATTTGAGTTTATGTGGAACTTAAATTCAACTGTTTGTGAATGTGTGTATACCTACTGTTAAATGTTTTAAGTTCATTATATATCATTCCAGACTAAGAAAGCAATAGGTCTCTTGTTTTAACTTGCTCTGTACTTTTAAATCTCTTACAAAAATGCTGTATATGTAATCTAACCCTGCTTTAAAATATATTAAGCTGTTCTCCACCTCTGTCAATTCTACCATTAAGCTTCTATTGCAAGCAGTTTTTTCTTCTTTGTCTTTTACAAGTATAAATCTTACCTGTTGAGATCCAGTACAGTCAAGCTTGGACCCAGCTCTCCAAGCAGATCCTATACAGTAGTTATAACTTATCTATACCCAATAAACAGCCTCAACCACTCAGAGATCTGGGGAATATGTCATTTAAATATTTAATTATTAAAAGATGTTTCATAACAGACAGGTTGGCTTCTAGCATAGAAGACAGGTGGGCACAGCTCAACATCTATCTGCAATTCACTTCATCAACTGCCAAGTGCTGACAACTGGGGAAAACTGCCTTTAATCTAAACTGAAGATCTCCAGAAAGTGGACAGAATCAAATGGAATTGACAGCCTAGATTCTCAGGTCATGGTATGCTTGTCTTCCTACAAATTTCTAAAGCACAGGAATCTTCTAAAACCCAGCAGGCCCTGTGCTAAACAGCAAAAGGCAAATGCGACTCTCAATGACCATGGAAGACCCTGAGGAGGGGCTGTAGGTAGTCAACAGAGTAAGTTTGCTGTTGTTTTTTTTTTGAAATCAATAACTCAAGTAAAATTTTGTCCTTCTCAAAGATCTCTGATGCAGTTTGACAGCTGGAGGTTTTGTTGGTTTAAAAGGACAGCCTCCACTGAACAAATTTTAGTAAAATACAAGTTATTAAGGTATGTATCTGCAAGTTATAAAAGTGTGAGGAAAATACAAGTTATTAAATCTCTCTCTCATGCTGCCTTTCATAGTCTTAAAAATACTTTTCATTGTGAAAAAATATCTGTCACAGTCATCCTGTTATAAATATGCTGTTTTCTATTACATGGCAACAAGCTAAGGCGATTATAAAGAGATGCCCCACATTGGGCGCCACTCTGTATCATGAGGGCCTGCTTGTTGGGGTTTCTGTCTGTCTGGTTCCCCAGCCATCTAGTCTCAGAGAAAAATCACACAGAGAGTCTACATTAGATATAAACTGATTGGCCCATTAGCTCAGGCTTCGTATTAGCTCTTATAACTTTTATTAGCCCATTATTCTAGTATATGTTAGCCACATGGCTCAGTATCTTTTTCATCGGAGTAGGTCACATCCTGCTTCTTCGGTGTCTAGACAGGTCTGGGGAGGAATGGGCTTCCTCCTTCCCAGAATTCTGTTCTCATTGTTCTCTCTCTACTTCCTGTCTGGTTGCCCTACCTATATTTCCTGCCTGGCTACTGTCCAACCAGCATTTATTTAAAACATAATTGACAGAATACAGAATTGTCCCACACC
>LOJH01047131.1:0-13270 GCA_001685095.1 Ellobius talpinus
CCATGTGGGAGCTGGGCCAGATGAAAAGCAGGCCTGCTCCCCTTTCACTACAGAAGTGTGGTGGCACATCCCAGTACTTGGAGGCAGAGGTAGGCAGATCTCTGGGAGTTTGGGGCCAGCCTGCTCTACATAGCAAGTTTCAGGACAACCAAGACTATATAGTGAGATTCTGCCTCAAAAATCAATAAATAAATAATCACTGTATAGCCACAACTTTTCTTGAAGAGGCTGGTGCTGAGGTCAAACCTGGAGCTTTGCATGTGCAAGCACATCCTTAAGCCACACTCTGATCCTGACTTACATTCATTTTTCCCATGTGAAGAACCCAAGTGCCATAACTGGGGTCCACAACTGCCCCAGCTGCTGGAGCACCTTGGTTAGAAGACCGGGGTTTTGTCATTCACGTGCAACCATAATGGCAATGTGCCAAAGGAGAAACAGATACAAATCCTGTCATATGGCATCTTTACAACCAAGAAGCTTCAAGGCACCTGGAGATGAAAGCCACTTTCCCACCGTTCCCACACTCATCACTCACCAATGGCCCTGCGGAAGTTCTCCATCAGCACCTCTGTCTTCTTGATCTCAGTTGAGTATACTTCACTACCCACCATCGGGCAAAAAGGGACTTTACTGCCCAGCTCCTGAGCAATAGCCAGAGCCAAGGCTGTCTGTAGAGAACAAGATCAGGAAGACATTTGCTTAGTGTTAGAAATGGTCATTCAGAGACACAGGTTATTAAAACAGCATCTGCCGGGAGAGTGAAGTCTCATCCTCTATCCTCACAGGCATGTTTCCATGTTCGAGGATGGCTCTGTGCACTCTGAATATCATACACCCCGCCTTGATCACCATTATACTTACAAGTGATGCCCCAATTAAGGCCTGACTGCAAGTGCTTCTTAACAAGAACCCCACATCTAAGCCGATGCTACTTCACTCTACCATGGAAGGAACTAGACACAGCCCAGGTGCCGCAACCTAGAAATGGGCTCATCTGGACTGGCAGTGGTTCTCACCAGAAAGAGCACCATCTTCCTGACTCTTCTCTCTCAGCCTCAAACAGCATCTGGTCTGTCTGCACAGGCTACTACAAGGCCCTAGACATCTTTCTGTTTGTACACACACCACAAACACCAACCTACAGGTCAGTAGAAATCAGCACTGAAGGAAGGTGTCACTTAATGTCCACTTTATATTAAGTGGCCCACAGGGTTTCTCTGTAAATTTGGAGCCTGTCCCGGAACTAACTCTTGTAGCCTCGAACTCACAGAGATCTGCCTGCCTCCGCCTCCCGAGTGCTGGGATTAAAGGCATGCGCCACCACCACCCAGCTGCGTTCTGACTTTTTTTCCCCAGTACTACTGAGGATAAAGCCCAGGTCCTGTGTGAGCCTGCATCTCTCAGACATATACATGGCAAGTAGTCTGAATTTTATAATAAAAGTGAGAAACTGAAGAACTCTCTTTTCTACAAGTCATCTTGTGTATACATACATGTATGCACATAGTGTGTGGGAGTGCATGTGCACATGTATGTAAACGTCAGAGGCTGACCCTGGGTATCACCCTCAATCACTACCTTCTTTTTTAATGGGTACACCTGTGTCTGAGTGCAAGCTACATGTATTCACATGTCCGCAGAGGCCAAACAAGGGGATCTACCCCCGCGTAGTTAGGGGCACAGACACTTGTAAGTACCTGGCATGAGTGCCAGGAACCAAACTCGGGTTCTCCAGAAGGTCAGCAGTTCCCGTAACCATTGAGTCATCTCTCCAAGGCTCCATCTTAATTTCTGACACAGGATCTCTCCCTGACCCAGAGAGTCTGGCTGGTCCCCTTGTCCCTGCCTCCTCAGCACTGGAATTAGGGACAAACACTATCATGCAGACCCTCATGCTTGTGTGGCAAGTGCCTTACCAACTGAGCCATCTCCCCAGCCGTTTACACATCATTTTCATTTAAGAAACAAAACAGAACAGAACAAAACTCAACTGTGCTGTCTTTGAAAACATACTCCTACTGAGCACTGAGGCACATGCCTGTAATCCCAGCTACTTGAGAGGCTGAGATAAGAAAACAGAAAATCAGGGCCAGCCTGGGATACACAAGGAGTTTCTGACGCGCAGAGTAAGTCAGTGAGACCCTTTCCCAAAAGAGCTCAGTGGTAGAGCACTTGCTGCAAGCACAGAGTCCTGGGCTAACCCCCAGCACCACGAGAGCAAGGCACAGCAGTGAGGTAACCAGTTAACTGCCGTGGACAGCCTACAGCAGCAGACGACGGGCTCCCTATACCTTCCTCAAAAGGCTATGCTCCTCGGACTGCTGAGAGCACTCTCCCTAACCCCGTTCCTAATCCTTCTTGGTTAATTCTTTTTCATTTATAAAAACTAAGAAATTCTAACACAAACTGCACACTAGCTAATGCTGCAGGAGCCAAGTTCGTCAGAAGTAAGATGAGGACACTGTGGTGCATAGCAGGGTCCCTGTTTTCAAATAGTTCAGAGACAAAGACATAGCAAATGTCAAAAAATATAATCACCTCTCCAGGTGGAGGCCCAGCCACACCCACCGTACTACTCTTTAAGCCCTACTCAATGCACTTTTCAACTTTAGCTCCATTGACATTGAAGACAGAATAGTTCCTTATTCTGAGGACTATTACATTCCCTGGAAGGTGTTCAGCTCAAGCTGTAACCAAAGAAAAAATATTTCTGAGGTTACAAAATGTCTTCAGGTTGAAAATCCACATTCCAACTTTAACTTGACCTAACTAGACCCCAGACAGAGAACACAGAACATGGTGAAAGAGCTGAAGAGATGGAGGCTGAGGATGTTCCAGAACACATCACAGAGACATAAGGCTCAAACTTAAGAAGCACAGTTTACATCAAGACAGAAACAAAAATCTCCCTGGTGATGTGAGTGATGAAGCGATAAAGCCAAAACACCTCAAAGCACCCAGAAGGAAAACCGGAAACCCTCCTAACCAGACTGCTGAACAAGCAGGGAAGAGCCAGCACTCAAGAAAACTGAGCACTGTACCCAGCACAAGCATCTTTCAACACAAGGACAAAGCCAGGTCTGGCAGTTCATGCCTGCAATCCCAGCACTCAGAGGACCAGACAGGAGGACTGCCAGCTAACACCAGAGGCAAGCATTTTATCTTCAAGTTTGAGGCCAAACTGGGATACCAGAGACCTTGTCTCAAACAACAACAACAACAATCAAACAAGGACAAGAGAGTCTTATCCACTAACAAACCTAAAGAAGGAACTTCCAGCCAACTTTAGGAAAGCAACTGGACGGAGAAGGAAGGGGCCTGACATAAGAAAACATGATAAGCAAATGGCACATGCCATGAACAAGCCGATGCTGCCTGTGTAGAGGCCAGTGAGCTACTGCTGTGGCGGGCTCGATCTGTTTACCAACACAGCTCTTCCTCTGCAGTAAGACATTCTGTGTTCAGGGGCAGCCTGGCCTATATACTGGGTTCTAGGGCAGCCAGAGCTACACAGTGAGACCCAGTCTCAAAACAAACACACCATCTATTCAACAGTTATGATTTCAAAGAAAGAATCTCTTACTACTCATTTAAGAACAGTGCGGGGGGGGGCGGTGAGGTATGGGAAGGGTGGGTGTTGTGGAATATTTGTTGACACTGCGCGAAGATGTGATTACTTTAATAAAGAGCTGAATGGTCAATTGCTAGGCAGGAAAGATAAGCGGGATTTCTGGGGAGAGAGAAGAAGAGGAGGAGGAATTTAGGTGCTTGGATTACAATAAAGACATGCCAGGACAGGGAGAGGAAATAGGAGGTACAAGATGAAAAAGAGGTAATGCCACATGATAGAACATAGATTAATATAAATGAGTTACTTTAAGTTATAAGAGCTAGTTGAGAAAAGCCTAACCTAAAGACCAAGCTTTCATAATTAATAAGCCGTCTCTGTGTTGTTATTTTTGAGCTGGTGGTCAACAAAAAAACCTTACTACAGTTGGAAGACGTTATTTTTTTTACACACACAAACCCAGGTGCATGCTCTCTGTGGCCCCTGTGAAGAAAAACTGAGGCACAGACTAGGAATTCTGGTAACTTTCAAGAATCCCACCAGTTAGACATGGTGAAGCCACCTATCATCCTGGCACTTGAGGTAAAAGTAGGAAGCTCAGCAGTTAAAGGCCAGCCTGAGCTACACAGCCAGTTTGAGGCCGGGCTGGGATGCATGAGAGACCCTATCTCAAGGGAAAACAAAAACAAAACCAAAAAGGGTTAGCAAGATGGCTCAATGGGTAAAAGCACTTGCCCCACATGACAGCCTGAGTTTGAGTCTCAGACCCCACAATAGAGTTCAAGAGAACCAACTCCTGAAAGATGGTCTCTGACCTCTACACAAGTCCTATGTAATATGCACACTCGCACACGTGTCAGGTAGAGTGAACACCCTTAGAACAGATATCACTCTGGATTTTAAGACACTCAGATCAACAGAAAGGTATTTCCTAACAAAGCAAAGGAGACTTGAAAGATATAAAAGGAACATTCTAGAGACAATGAGACCCTCCAAGGATTTCACTCTCTGTCGGAGGTAGGCCAGGGTAATTTTAATTTTAGAAAATGGATTTTATATGCTAAATTGTATTACTGTACATTGGTTTTTAAAACATTCATATAATCAGTCTAGCTAGAGACTAGTTAAGACATGAATTCAGTTGAAGTTAAACATTAATATCATTTTCTTGGGTAGCTTAAAAAAAAAACAAGAGAAAATGAATGAGTACCTTGCCAGTTCCAGGCGGCCCTGCCAACAAGACAGCTCTTCCAGCCATTTTCTTGCTTTTGATTAATTCTACTATGACGCCGCACGCCTGCACACAATGGAAAGAAACAATCCGTCAATATTAAAATACCTCACGGTAGAAACAATTCAGTGCGTGGTCCACAAAGTTCCCATACTCTTCCAACCCTGAATGCTGCTATGGAGTAGAATGGCGCACTGGAGGTGAGGCAGCAAAGCCAAGTGCTCAGCTCAGGGCACAAGACCGCAGCTACGGAGAGAAAAGGGTAATGAGATAGTGAGTGGCCATAGGGAGCAGGAAGGTCGTTCTCATAACACTGTACGTAACATTGGAAGAAGCCCTGGGCAGAAATCTACATTCCAGGCAAAAATAAAAACTCAAAGTATCCACAGCAGAAGCTTGCCACGTCTATAGGACAACAAGTTCCAGCAGCTAAAGTATGGTGGCAAGAACGGAAAATGGAGACTGAGGCAGCAAAGACCAGTGCAGATCTGTAACTTAAAGTTCAAAGGCAGCAGGGATGTGGATTCCAGGCCACAACAACATTATCTAAACAAAAAAGGTATGCTATGACTTCATCCAATAAACGGACTGAAAAGGGCGGCTAAGATGGCTCAGTGGGTAAAAAGCACTTGCAGTGCAAACCTGAAGAGCTGAGTTCGATCCCTGGATCCCACAGTGGGAGGAGAGCACCTCTGGCCTTTACCAAAGCAACACGGCAGTCACATGATGGCACTGCATGTACACCAGCCATATGCACTTGAGGGTTCGCGTGCACGTGCACATACACACAAATTAACAAATGAAATGTAAAGAAATACCAACTAACACTAAAGAATAGGAAGGGTCTTTAGAAGATCATCTTGTCTTACTTTTCAGTACCAGGGAAGCTGCTGGTGTGACTGGTCATACAAGAATCCAATGCAGAGGTAGGTCTAGGGCAGACGCCAACGTTACATACACTCCAGCTTATATGCTGGCCCTTTCCCTTGCCAGCTGAGTGCCCTCCGACCCATTTTACCTGCAATCTCTGAGAATCATGACTATTCGTCTGAATGCAAGTGTTCAAAATAACTCTTTGGACACAAAAGGGCTTAGGGACAAAGAGTGCTGAGGCCTGCAGTTGACTCTGAAATGTGACAGTAGATTCATCTGTGAAGAGGTATACCATAAAGCACCACTGTAGGGTGTTATCTGGAGAATTTAGGCACGCTAGTATTTACTGTGTAAACATTGTAATTTTTTTGTATGTCTAGAAAGCATCATACCAAAGTGAGGGTTATTCAACAGAAATGAAATAACAATGGGCTCAAAGCATTCAATTAACATCACCTGCTTGCAAGAAAAGGCATACGTGAGCTAGGGTCAGATGTTTCCCTTTTAGATAGATGGCACTCCAAGAAGAAACCAGAGTCTTGTCCCTGGCACCTTCAGTTTGCAAGAGGCTGAGAAAGCAGTCTTCACCAAATGTAAAGATAAAGTTTTTGTAGCCACTGACCCTCTGTAGAAACCAGAGTGGAGAGGGCTGAGGAAATGGGAAGAATACTGATTTGGGGTAGAAACTGGGGGGGGGTCAGCTTTATTACTGTAGAACAAACAGTTGGATTTCTTTGTGTGCACAACATTAAAGATCAAAACACCTGGCATGATTGCCAATGATTTTAAGTAGACTTAACTGGAACAGCTAAATAGTGCTTGGATGGGGAATAGGCCAGACTGGTTCTCCCATCACTACTTCCCAGGTCAGCTCCCAGGCCAAAAGAAACCCCATCGACTCTGAAAACTTAGTCAATTCTGTGCTTAACCCCAGAGTCTTCCACTGCGTTTCCGGTGAGACCTAACTTGCGTGCCCTGACCCGCAAAGGATGCAATCTTTGCTCGCTAACGTGATCCCCGCTTCTTCTGATCTCGGTAGGTCCGAGTCCCGCTGCACACTCCCCACGCACACGCACCACGCCCACCTCTCTCGCGTTCTCCTGGCCCACGAGCCCTGAAGCCGCCTGCTTGGCCAGGCCGCTCTCGTCCAATCCCAGCCCCTTCACATGGCTGTGGGAGGCGATGCGCTGCGTCTTCGTGGTGCTCTTCACTTCCTCAATCTTCATTTTGACGAGCGTCTGGACACACAAACGGCGTGGACAGGTAGGCACGGCGGCACGACAGGCGCCCGGGATACCACCGCGGCCGTTACTAGGCCGCTCTCTGGAACCCGCCCTTGTTAGCGCGCCATTGGTAAAAGCGAGAAAGTTTCGGTTTCTATTGGCTGAAAGAAACGCTCGTCGCTGGCTGCGGGTTAGTTCCGCCCACCAACTTCCGTTTGTGTCACAGGTTGGATTTCCCCCAGGGCAAGCGTTTCCTCCCCTTGCTATCTTTGATGGGGAACCGCTAAATACTTTAAAGCACTATCAATGTTAGTGGCAGTTTTTTGTTTGTTTTCGTAAACGCCTCTTTTAATGTTTATTTTTACTCTAGACTAATATGTCTGTGCCAGGGTGAGTTGACTCACTGACAAATGTTAGACTTTCCCAGGTATCTAGCTGCCCCGAGAGAACTTTCAGCAAAGCAGCTGCCCAAACTTACCCCACGCCAATCAGAGTATTTAAGACACCCCAAGGATGCCCTGAGAAAGCTGCTCAGCCAACCACTTTACTTTTTGCTAGAATACAAGAGATCCAGAAGGCAATTTATGCCATAATTTTGGTCATCACATATCTAATGAACTCTTTTTTTTAGATGGGTTTATGTAGCCTTGACTGGCCTAGAACTCAGAGACCCACCAGCCTCTAACTCCTGAGTGCCAGGATTAAAGGTGTTGCCACCTTACTCATCCTTTTGATCAGACTGGAGTGGGCACAGTTCTACAGGCAGCCCAGGCAAAACAGCCTGTGATTGGTGAAAATATGGTCCTTCATTTGAATCAGCAACTGTTATTGGTGCAAATGTGTAGTTTGGTTTCATGAATCACTGTGCTATAGCATAAATTTAATCTTTCATGTGCATGAAGGGCTGTCCTAAGGACAGAAGACACTCTTGTTTCCCGTCCCCTACAACATTCTGGCTATGGAAACAGGTGTCTCCTTCATTTTTCAAATCAGCTAGGAGCCATCTTCCTGTGCTGCAATGTGCCATGTATTGCAAAATTAGGCCTACTGTAAGACTTCTCTTGGGTGGTCAGTGGAAACCTCTGTTAGTAGAATTGTGGGCTGAGCTAGTAACATGAAGAAGACAAGACAAGAGTCTGCAGCAGTGAAGATGGTGACGAAAGGGCAGCTGGAGAGTTCCAGAATGACTGGGAGCAGAAATGGCAAGTGACAGGCAGCAGAGAAACCCAAGGCAGAGGCTGCTTGACAAGTTCCAGGGAACTCCGAGCCTCTTTATTATTTTATATGTGGAGGTGTTCTGCCAGCATGTGTGAAATGTTCATCACACACATGCAGTGCCTGAGGAGGTCAGAAGAAGGTGTCAAATCCCATGGAACTGAGGGTACAGATGGCTGTGAGCCTCCATATGAGTGCTGGGAATTGAATTTGGGTCTTCTGGAAGAACAGCCAGTGCTAAGCCAGCTCTCCAGCCCTGGGAGCTTCAAAGTCTTAATGGTCAAAATGTCTAGTACCCGAAACTGTAGATGGGGTCCCAACACTTGGCCATTCGGAAGCTATAATGCTAGCAGGCATTGCTTGCTGCTAGAAGCTGTGTATAACAATAGTTGCTATATACAGTGACCACAGGTAGCTAAAGCCAAGAGCAATAAGCCACCAACCTGAGCACCTGAAGCTGCAAGCCTATGGCTTTTAAAGCCTGGAACAACAGGGTCCCTGACTCTCAAAGCTGAAGCCACAAGCCTCTGGCTCTATTGTCCAGCCCAGAAGAACTTCTCACCTACCCAGGATTTCTATCTGAGTAGAACAACTCAGCCATCTCATTGGTTATGGCAGGGTCACTTCCCAGCACCATAAAACAAAAAACTATAGGCTAAAGAAGTTCAACAAGTAGCCCAAGGACACACAACAAGTAATCAGCACTGGAACTCCAACGGAAGACTTAAAGCTTGAAATCCAGCATCACGTCTACCCCATCCCACAGCTCAGGTGAGACAATAAGCCAGAAAATATGTTCCGTCAGGTTCCCATAGTGATAGTTTGCCTTCATAACTGTACCTCCATCCATTCAACAAGCAACTGCTAGCACCTGTGTGACCAGATGATATAGTGCACTCAGGCAGGCAGGAAAGAACCTTGATGAGCGTACAAGGAGTGAGGAAACATGTAACAAATGTGCTGGGACAAATTCCCTAGTCTAGTGGTATGCAAGTCCAAAGCAGGCACCAGGGGCAGCCTGCAGAGCCCAGGAAGGCAGCAGTAAGGTGATGGTGCCTGTGTGACATCCTGACTGACAGCTGGGACTCCCTCAGAAGTAAATGATACAGCACCATCTTACAGACGAGTAAACTGAGGAAGGTAAGCCTTGACCAGAGTGTATAGACAGGGAGGCCAGAGAGATGGCTCAACAGTTAAGAGCACTGGCCACTCTTGTAGAGTACCCAGGTTCAGTTCCCAGCACTCATGCTGGGTAGCTTGTCACTTGGTTGCTGTCACTATGGCTCTGGGGATCTGTAAGGCCTGCAAAATACTCTCTACAGTACAGTTCATGGGCCACTGTACCATTCGCGAGCTGGGCAAGGCCCTGGAGATTAAAAGAACACACAAGAGACATGAGTCATTTGTGAGGAGATAATGCCAAAAGCCCTTTATTCAAACTTAGGAAAAACCTTATATATCTAGCTGCTGCACAATGGAATTCCCCCCAGGCAGGTGGGACATTTTCTCGCCCTAGATGGAGTAAACAATGGCCCCATAGCTAGCCACTAGGGGGGCAGAGGGAGCACAGAAACAAACAGGATGTTTAGCCGGAAATTTCAACAAGATGTCTGGCCAGAAACTGTCCTCAAGATGAACCCTGAGAGGAGGGGTAGACCCATGGGCCCTACAGGGATTCAACACTGTCCTGGCTAGTTTATTGTCAACTTGACTCAGGGGTTACTTGGGAAGAGGGAACCTCAATTGAGAAATTGCCTTTGTAAGATTTGCCTGTAGGCAAGTCTGTAGTGCATTTTCTTAATTAGTGATTGATATGGGAAGGCCCAGCCTATTGTGCTACCCCTTTGGCAGGGGATCCTGGGGTGTGTATGAAAGCAGGTCAGGCAAGCCTTTGAGAGCAAGCCAGTAAGCAGCTTCCTCTATGGCCTCTGCTTCCTCTATGGCCTCTGCTTCAGTTCCTGCCTCCAAGTTTTCTGTCCTGCTTGAGTTCCTGATCTGACTTCCTTCAGAGATGGACTGTGATATGGAACTGTAAGCTGAAATACGTCTTTCCTTCCCAAGTTGCTTTTATCAAGGTGTTTTATCACAGGGATAGAAAGAAACCCTAACTAGGGCAAATACTGTCTTCTGACCTCTTTGAGCTTTTCAGGTACCAGAAGCAAATGTGGTAACACATGCATCATGCAAGCAAAATACTAACATACAATTAAATAAATCTAAAAGAAAAAATTTAATTGCATGTGTACTTGTGTTTGCCTGCCTATATGAATGTGCACTAAATGTGTGCAGGTACCCTTGGAGGCCAGAAGAGGGCATTGGAACCCATGGACTTGTGCTGTGGGCCACCTTGTGTGGGCAGTGTTAACCAAACCTAAGTCCTCTGCAAGAACAGCATATGCTCTTAGCCACTGAGCCATCTCTCCAGCCCAGGTCTTAATACATTTTCAAATAGTGAAAACGAGAGGATGAAGAAGTCAGACTATGTCAAAGACTCTGTGCATCGAAGAACAATATGAAATCACTGAAAAGACAATGGGGTTGTTGGGTGGAGAGAAAGATGACTAGGCAGATAAGAGCACATGCTGCTCTTGCAGAGAATCAGGTTCAATTCTCAGTACCCACATAATAGTTCACAACTGTCTTTAACTATAGTTCCAGCTCTCTCAGGCACTAGGCACACTTGTGGTGCACAGACACACATGTAGGCAAAACACTCATACACATAAAATAGCAATTTTTAAAACATGTAAAGGACTTGGTATTTCTCCAAAAAGACACATCAGCAGCAGGAGGCTCCACACACTGTCAATGGCACAGTGAAGCACAGAGCCCCAGTGAGACACTTCCCCACACTCGCCTGGCTAGAATTAACAAGAGGGAAAACAACAACTGTTGGCAAGGACACGGAGAGACTGAAACCCTCATGTAACAGGGCTGGGAATGTATATGAGAGCTGTGAAAACCTTTCAGCTTTTCAAAGTGTTGAAAACAGACTAACATGATCTAACAAGGCAACTTCTATTTTAATGTATTTTCATTTGTATTGGTTTGGTTTTTTAGTGTGTGTGTGTGTGTGTGTGTGTGTGTGTGCATCAGAGGATGACTTTTGGGAGTCAGGCCTCTCCTTTCTTCCTCCGTGTGGGTTCCAGAGATTGAACTCAGGTTGTCAGGCTTAGTTACCCATTGCACAATCTTGCCAGCCCAATTTTTGTGGTTTTTGTATTGTATTGTTTGAGTCCGAGTCTCACACTGAAGCCCAGGCTGGTTTGGAACTTCACTGTGTAGTCTTAACTGGCTTCCAGCTTTAGCCACTTGAATGCTGGGATTACAGGTGTGTCACCAGACCCAGCTTTTCAGCCTCCCCTGGCCCCTTGTGTTGTTTATTCGGAGACAGGGTCTCACTCTGCAGCTCTGGCTGACCTGGAACTCACAGAGATCTGCCAGCCTCTGCCTCGGGGTTCTGGGATTAAAGGTGTGGGCTATCACACTCAGGTTACCAGTGTTTCTTTGATAAAGGCCACTTGTATCCTAGCATAGCCTTACCAAGGATGGTGGGAGCATGACGATGGGTTGTATCAGAGTCCAGGCTGGGCCATGCAGCTTGGGTTAAAGACTCAGCTTCCCAGGGAAGGAAGCAAGGGAAGAAGGCAAGGAGCCTCCTAGGCCAGCCAAGCCCTGGATGCTGACCGTTACAGACTGAGTGGGCTCAGGAAACACTGCCCTGTCTATTCCACAAGAAGAAGTAATGGGAGCTAATGGCATGGTCTGAACTGGTGTGGGACCAGCTTTTGCCATGATATTTGATCTCTTGCCCTGTGACTCAAGATGGCACTGGCAGATTATGGCCAGCACTTGGAATATCAGCTTACTAAACAGGAGGCTTGGGTGACTACCTCCTTTGGAGTTGGTATGGGACAAACTGAGGCAAACACATGGTTAATAGAATCAAGGCAGCAGAGACCCTCGGAGAAAAGGCGCATTTCCATCCCTTTCCTAAAACAATCTTTAAAGCCCAAACTCAAATCAAAGAGCACAGTATAATAACTTCCTGTGGGCAAATTTATAATTAATCCTGGATTAATTGGCCTTAATGAAGTTGAATTAATTACTGGCTGTTTGTAAAGAACTTTGAACTACCTGAGTACAAAACAGCATTAAAAAGGCGAAAAGGAGCCGGCACCACATTAATACGAAGAATGAATCCGAGTAATCGCAGCTCTGCAGGCTGCTTCCCGCCAGTGATTTTGTCAGGTCTGTACTTGGCCTGTGCCAACGTCCCAGGTCTGAGGAGGCTGCTGCAGAGGGGGCTGCCTTCCCAGCCGGAGTGCCAGAGTGCGCCCACACCAGCCACAGCGACAGTCTGTCTGACCATGCCAGGCCCAGCAGTGTTTTCTGGGGAGCTGGGGTTGCCCCTCCCCACCGAAGGTGGGGAGAACACATAATGGATGATGAATGCAGTAAAAGAATAAACTCCAAAGTATGTTCAGGGGTGAGGGCAGATAGAGCTCACTGGTAGAGCAATGAGGCCCTGGGTTTGATTCTCGGCACGCCCCCCCCCAAAAAAACCCTCATGTTAAAGGATGATACATGCAAATAATAGACTAGAGAAAGGGAAGGGGCAGTGGGGACAGAATATCTGAAGTATGCTGTCCAGGGCACCACTTCCTGACGAAGTGGCAGTTGAATTTGGAGGAGGTGAGGAAGACCGTGAGGAATTCTGGGAGAGCATTCCAGTATGGACAGGCCTCATAGGTCTGAGTACTCCTGCCAATAGAAAAGAGTGGGTAAGGCCGTGAGGAGCTGGGGCAGATGCAGAGGGACTAGAACAGTGACTCCAGGAAATTAAGACCCTGACCAGATGCTGATGCACACCTATTCCAAGAGCTATAGAATTAAAACAAAGCTGAGCACTTAATGTTGCCAAATGGAAGTGTCCTGCCAATCAACTGAAGCCCCGTAGCACCACTGGGAGTAGAAAGCAGAGCAGCCACTTGGAAGACAGCCCAGCAGGTTCTTATAAGTAAAATAAACTCACTGTGTGTCTTAGTTCCAGTCATCAGTGCTGTGACGAAACACCATGACTGAGCAACTTGGGAAGGAAAGGTGGTGCGGGAGAATTGTCTGTAATCTGTCAATCATGTTTTAAATAAACGCTGA
>LOJH01047132.1:0-13270 GCA_001685095.1 Ellobius talpinus
TTTGATTCTACTGCATGTACTGGCTTTGTGGAAGCCTAGTCTGTTTGGATGCTTGTCTTCCTATACATGGATGAAGGGGGAAGTGCCTTGGACTTCCCAAAGGGCAGGGAACCCTGACTGCTCTTTGTATTGGAGAGGGAGGGGGAGATGGAGCAGGAAGGGGGGAATGGGAGGAGTGGCAGAGGTGGAAATTTTTAATAAAAAAAGAATTAGTTGACCAACATAAAAAAACAGTGTAAAACCCAAAGTGAAAAATTGCCTCCAGAATTATCATTCTAACTATTCAGAAGTGTGCTAAGATGTACAAAGTTTGGGATTGCATTTAAGTGGATACATCAATTTAGCTTTGGTATTTTTTATGTTCATGACAATAAAATTGACTCCTTAATACCATTTCCTTTGAATGGCAGGAAGAAGATTTTCTGTTAAGTTATCTGTATCTTGCTACTTCCAGATTTAAGCACATGACGAGTGACCACAGCCATTTTGCCTGCTTGTGTTGAACATACCAGTGTCAGCCCCAAGTGAATGCTCTGATAGTTCTCCTGAAGGGGTTCACCAGTATCTTACCAACACACTCTATAGCAATTAGCAATTATCCATCTTTTGGAAAAATGATGTTAAATTTCCTTCCCTATACATTGAAATTCCATTTTCAGGGGCAATCATTATTTTTAAAGAGACCACAGATTCCCCTAGATTGTAAGATTTATTTTTCTATTTTACTTTGCATAATATCTATGTAACATTACTGTAAATGCAAAAGGTCATATTTAGAAAATTATCTATTTATGAAAATAAGAATGTGAAACCTAGTGAAAATGAAATTTTGCCTAAATATTACCAGAAAGTCAAGAAGCAGAAAAAACTGACAGGCACTCTAGAATACTAGTGTTTTCTGAATATGGAGCTCTAATGCTATCTCTTATTTGATGTGTTTTAAAAATCTATTTGTATAAATTTCATTTTGTATCTAGTCTGACTTTTCACTTACTAACATCTTATTTTTCCTACTCAGTTAAACAGAATTATGCTTTGCTCTTTCCATCACCATATTGTGTTCATGGATATTTCTCTAATGTGGGATAATCCATCTGCATATTGTGAATATCTATTAATAATCATTGCTTGATAATAGGTCTGATTTGGACTATAGCAAGGCAGAAAAAGACTAAACAGGATAGCCAAACTGCCAAACTGGAAATACAGAGAGGAAGAAGGGTGGAGTCACAGGAGATGTCTGTGATGGTGGGGAAGGCATGCAGCAAGCATGTGAGGTAGCTGGCTGTATTGTGTCCTCCATTAGGCAGTGCACAGAGATGATTGCTGGTGCTCAGTTTGCTTTCTCCTTCTAATTTGCTTGATGACCTAGCTCATGAGATTGTGCCACTCACATTCAGTTAATCTTTCTGGAAACACCCTCATAGATAACCTATAGTTGCATTTCCATAGTGATTCTAAATCTTGTCATGTTAACCATTAAAATTAACTATCACATGTCAGTTCTTCCCATTATTTATCTATTCCAACTCTAATGCTAGCTATTGGACATTTATATACTTTTTATGTTATAGGTCTATCTTTGTCAGGGTTTCTACTGCTGTGATGACCAAAAAGCAAGTTGAGGTGGGGGCTGGAGAAATTGCTCAGCAGTCAAGAGCACTGAGTGCTCTTCCAGTGGGGTAAGGTTCAATTTCAATTCCCAGAACCCACATGGGAATTGCTCACAACTTTTGAAACTCCAGTTCCAGGGAACCTGACACCATCACACAGACACATGTGCAGGCAAAACAGCAATTCACATAAAAATTAACTATAATATAGTTCTACATAGGAAGGAGAAAAAGACAAGATCTCCTGAGTAAATTGGTAGTGTGGGTGTCACAGGAATAGGTTGAAGGAGAGGGGGAGGAAGGAACAGGAGCAGAGAAAAAAATTTTAAAAAAATATTTAAAAAAAAGCAGACAGTACTGACCACAGGTATTCATTGCTCTCTGCTTCCTGATTACAGATGAAAAGTCAACAGCCACTCCTCAAGCTCTCACCACATGGCTTTCCTATCCTGATGGACCCTATCTTTGAACTGTGAGACAAAGCACATCTTCCTTCCTTCCACTGCCTTTGTTATGTATTTTATCACAGCAACAGGAAAAGTAGCAAAGATAATGCCTAAGATCTGAAAAGTTTAATGGGAAATATTTCAGAGGTAAATATTTTATGGAGCTTCCACCGGGCAGGTTAATGTCAATGTGACAGAAGCTAAAGTCATCTGAGAGGAGGAAGCCTCAAATGAGAATGCATCTCCATAAGGTCCGGCTGCATGCAAGCTTGTAGGGAGTTTTCTTTTCTCTTTCTTTTATAAAAAATACTTTATTTTATTTTTTAAAAAGGAAATAAATTATCTTTTTTCATTTTACATACCAATCCCAGTTCCCACTCCCTCCCTTTCTCCCATTCCTTCCACCTCCCCACCACACCCACCCCCAATCTTCTCAGAAAGGATAAGGCACATTGGTGATTTGGGGCCAGAGAAGGTTCTGTGAGCAATTGACTTGCCACCAAGCCTGAAAACATACGTTTGGTCTACAAATCAAGATTGTGGAAGGAGAGAACTAACTCTATCAAGTTGTCCTTCTGACTCCTGCAGAAACACACCACCAAATAAATAAATTTAAAAATAAATGAAAAGATTTGGGGAACAAAATAATTCTTTAGTGTGTCTTTTTTTATGTGCGTCTATGTGTCTTAGTTTGTACATGTGTTCACAGGAGTGTGAGGAAGCAAGTATACCATGGAGGTCAGAGGACAACACAAGGGAGTCATTTCTCTCACCCACTTTGTTTTAAGGAAGAGCTTCTCTTGCTTCAGTTGACCTGTGTGTTGCAGGGGAGGTTATCCAAGAACTTCTGTGGGATTCATTGCTTACACCTCCGATCTCAACATAGGAGTACTGGGATTATGGACAAATACTCTGTATATGGCTTTTCCATGTAGTATCCATAATCAAATTCAGGTTGTCAGACATGGATGTCAAGCACATTTACCCACTGACAAATCTTTCCAGGCTAAAAATAAAACACTCATCATGGAGGTGATTCACAATAAATGAATAAGCATAGACTTTCACTGGGGTATTAAGTTTGTTTCATTTTAAGTGAATTTTTAAGAGATTTGAGCTGAATAAATGTTCTTTCTGCAGTTTATGGTGTTGTGCAAGCATTGGTCCATCATTTGAAGCTGCTTCCAATTCAAGGAATTAAGGATCATTAATTTTGAATTGTTTTCACTTGAGGAAATTCAAAGGTTCAAAGTAGTATAGCAAATCTTAGAATAGTTGTCCAAACTTAAGCCACAACACTGAACCTTAGCTTATTAGAAATGTAGAAAATTGCCATCAGGGAACCAAAATCAAAAAGGAATTATGTCAAAAATGAGACTGAGGTGAATGTAAATAAAGTCTGGGTCAAGAAAGACACTGCCAAGGGAGGACTCTAGTGTACAAAGTGATGACTGCAGAGGCAGCAATTCTCATTGGTTCTAATCTCTGATTCTGCTGTTTCCTATAAGTTTGGACATGCACAGTGTCTTCTTTGTGTGCTCATTGGTTTTGTTCAAAAATTTTATTATGTAAGCTCAAGAAGAATTTTATTCATTGGGGAAGTAATTTGCTTTTGAATGCTTGTATTATGACAGTTTTTTCCAGTTAACTTCCTGCATTATATGAGACTTGATTAAACAGAGATTGCTGTCAGAATTTTTCTTTCTATGACACAGATTTGGCAAGATCTTCATTATCAGACTGAAACATGGCAAGACACTAAAATAATTGTTTTGAAATTTATTTTTTATCCTGAGATGCTCCCTTTCCAGTCACCTCTTTGAATATTCTCTCCTCCATTCACTACCAACCCAATACCTCATATTCCCACTCTCACCTGTCCCCAGTCCACCCAGGTGATCTCTTCTATCTCCCTTACCAGGGAAATCTTTGTGTCCCCCTTGTACATGTCTTGTTATCTAGCTTTTCTGGGTCTGTGAATTGTAGCATGGTTATCCTTTACTTTGCAGCTTGTATCTAGTTATGAGTGAATATTCACAATGTTTGTCTTCTGGGTCTGGGTTAACTCACTCGGGATGATTTTTTTTTCTAGCTCCATCCTTTTGCGTTCAATTACTTTTTTTTTACAGGTGACCAATACACCAGTGTATAACTATACCACATTTTCTTTATCCATTCTTCAGGTGAGGGGCATATAGATTATTTCTAGGTTCTGACTATTGTAAATAAATCTGGTATAAAGATAGTTGAGCAAGTGTCCTTTTGGTATGATTCCACATCCTTTGGTTATATGCTCAAAAGTGCTATTGCTGGTTATTTAGGTAGATCGATGTTCATTTTTCTGAGCAACTGCCATACTGATATCCAACATCACTGTGAAAATTTACTAAACTCCAATCAGCAGTAGAGGAGTGTTCCTCTTGCTCCACATCCTCTCTAGCATAAGCTGTCATTTGTGGTTTAGATTTACCATTATGTAGGCTGCTCTTTTGTCCTATCGTTAGTGTCCTTTGCCTTCCAGAGGCTTTTCAGGTTCATGAGGTCCCATTTATTAACTGTCAATCTCAGTGCCTGTGCTACTTGCATTATATTCAGGAAGTTGTCTCCCTTGCTAATGTGTTCAAGACTTCTTCCCACTCTCTTTTCTGTCAGATTCAGTGTACCTGGATTTATATTGTGGTCTTTGATCCACTTGAATTTGAGTTGTGTACAAGGTGATAGACATGGATCTATTTGCATTCTCCTACATGCCTACAGCCAGTTATGCCAGCACAATTTGTTGATGATACTTTCTTTATTCCATTGTATAATATTGACTAATTGTCAATAATTAGGTGTCCATAGCTGTGTGGATTTATGTTTGGGCATTCAATTTGATGCCATTGTACCACCAGTCTCTTTTAAAGCCTAATATCATGTTTTTTATTGATATAGCATTGTGGTAGAGTTTGAGATCAGGCATGGTGATACCTCTAGAAGTTCTTGTTTTAGCTATCTTGTGCTTTTGTTTTCCATATAAATTGAGTATGTTATTTCAAGTTCTTTAAAGAATTGTGCTGAAATTTTGATGAGAATTTAATTAAATCTGTAGATTGCTTTTGGAATTGAATTACCCTTATGTAAAGGTAGAAATAATGAAAGAAATTAAAGACTTCCTAGAATTCAATGAAATTGAATGTACAGCATACCCAAACATATGGGATGCAATAAAAGGAATAATAAGAGAAAAATTCATAGCACTAAGTGCCTACAAAGAGAATTTGGATAATCTCATACTAGCAACTTAACAGTACACCTGAAAGCTGAAGAATGAAATGAAGCAACACATTCAAGAAGAGTAGGCAGCAGGAAATAAGCCAAAATCAATAAAATAGAAACAAAGAGAGCAACACAAAGAATAACCAAATTGGGCTTTGAGAAAATCAACAAGATAGACAAACTTTTATCCAAAGTAGCTAAAAGGCAGATAAAGTATGCCAAAATTTACAAAATCAGAAATGAAAATGGAGACAAAACAGACAATGAGGAAATATAGACAATCTTGAAGTCATACTTCAAAAACCTGTACTTCGCATTATTGGAAAACCTAAAATAAATGGACAATTTTTTTGAAAGATACCATGTACCAAAATTAAATCAAGATCAACTAAACAATTTAAAGACACCTCCAAGGAAGTAGAAGAGGTCATTAAAATTCTCCAAACCAAAAAAAAATAGTTCAGGGCCACATAGTTTCAGTGCATAATTCTTAAGAAGAGCTAATACCAGTACTCCCCAAATTCTTCCATGAAATAGAAGCAGAAGAAGCATTGTGAAATTCATTTTATGAGGCCACAGACACCTGATCTCTAAACCACACAAAGACTCAATATACAAAGAGAATTACAGACTAAATTCCTTCATGAACATTGATGCAAAAATATTCAATAAATACTCTCAAACCAAATTCAAGAATACATCAAAATGATCATCTACCAAAGAAAAGTGGGGTTAATTTCAGAGTTATAGGGATGGTTAAAGAAACAAAATATGTCACATATACACAAACTAAAAGAAAAAATCTACATGGTAATTTCATCATATTCTAAAAATCATCAACAAAATTTAATACCCTTTCATAATAAAGATTTTGCAGACATTAAGGATACAAAAATACATAAATATAATAAAATGAATGTACAGCAAGCTGATAGCTAACATCAAATTAATTAAAGCAATTTAACTAAAACCAGGAACAAGACAAGACTCTCTGCACATCAATTCAATATGCTACTTAAAGTTCTAGAAAGAGTAATAAGATAACAAAAATATATCAAAGAAATACAAATTGGAAAGAAAGAAGTTGAAGTATCATTATTTGCAAATAAAATGATAGTATACTTTAGTGATGCCAAAAATTCTACCAAGGAACTCCTACAGTTGATAATCATCTTTAATGAAGTGACAGGTCACAAAATTAACTTTTTGAAAAATCAGTAGCCTTCCTATATGCAAATAATAAAAGAACTGAGAAAGAAATCAGTGAAACAACACCCTTCACAATAGCCAAAAACAACATAAAATATCTTGGGTAACTCTATCCAAGCAATTTGAAGAACTACATGACACGAACTTTAAGTCTTTGAAGAGAGAAATTGGACAAAATATCAGAAGATGGAAAGATTTCTCATGCTCATAGATCAGTAAATTTATCATAGTAAAAATGGTCTCCTTGCCAAAGGCAATCTATAAATTCAACACAATCACCATCAACTTCCAGCACAATTCTTCATAGGATGATTATTTTTTAATGGACAGAATTGCATGTTAGTGACATTTTTAGTTCTCATTAGAGAAGTAATTACAGAATGGCTTATATACAGAGCAACTGTGGAACCTTTAAAAGAAACCTTACCACTGCCCAGAACAATGTTGTTGGTGTCTGCCCTTTATTTGGGACCATGGTGCACAAATTTTCAAGCACCCCCACATCATCCTGACATACTATGGAGGCTAGGAAGCTCTATCCAACCTTCTTTTCCTCAACTATTCCTTAGGATTGGCAAGGCACTTCTCAAACTACAGTCTACTTCCATTTCTATTGCATCCTGGCTACTGAAATGGGCCAACCTTGCTGTGCTGGTTAGCTTTTTTATGCGTTCTGAGCTTGATATATGAAATGAAGTTTTTTTCTGAATAAATAAGAGTTACTGTCAGCTCTTGCAATTTTTTAAGCAATTAAAGGGAGGAGACATCCTATCACTCTGTAGTCATGAACTGGTTAATTAATACTTACAATCAACTGCTTCATCAGTAAGTTATTTTTGATTGCATTAGAAAATATTTATCATGTATCTAGTGTGAATATTCTACTTTCATATGTTTAGATATAAAAATTATAAATGGACTAAAACAAAACCAGATACTGTTTTTATTAGGATTTCTATTTCTGTGAAAAGACACCATGACCATGGCAGGTCTTATAAAAAAAACATTGAATTTTGCCTGGATTAATGTTTCAGTGATTTAGTTCATTGTCATCATTTTGAGAAGCATGGAGGCATGCATGGAAACTTAGTGCTAGAGAAAGAGTTGGGATCTCTCCCTCTTGATCCACAGGCAGCAGAAGGACATTGTGAGCCACACTGGGCATAGGTTGAGCATGTAAGATTTCAAAGACTGCCCCCACAGTGGCAGTGACATGCTTTCTCCAACAAGGTTATACCTCCTAATAATGTCACTCCCTATGGGCAAAGCATTCAATCACATGAGTCTATGGAGCCATTACTATTCAAATCAGCACAAATACTGTAAAGAATATTTATTTCTTTAAAATATCTGAACCTGTAAAATAAATCAAGTTTATCAATATTCTGTATTGTGAAACTCAAATATAAAAAGAAGAATATAGAGATGTTTACACTATAGTTTAGCTAGATAAGTTGAACAAATACTAATTATTGGCTCTGTATGCTACATTTTGTTACTTTGGTTAATACAGAAGTTGACTTAGACATATTAGTCAAGCCATTTGAGAAATCCAAGCAGAGATATAGAGAAAATAAACAACAACAAAGTCAGAAAGATTAAAGCAGCTGCTGGAAAACCAAGTTGTTAAGTAATAAACCATAAGCCTCATGATAAAATATTGAACAAGAGAAATGGGTTAATTTAACTTGCAAGAGCTAGTTAATAATAAGTCTGAACTAATCTGCCAAGCAGTTTGTAATTAATATTAAGCCGCAGAGTGGTTATTCAGGAACTGTCAGGTGGGAAATAAACCTCCAGTTACAATTGGCCTAGAACCTTTGGGTATGTTTCCATTGGTAAGGCAGTATAACTAAGATAGAAGCTCCAAGACAAAGGTTTTATAAGATTTGGTGCCCACTAAAGACTCACTTTCTGGCTCAGAGACAACATCTCATGGCAAAAGAAGCCCTCCATGTTGACAAGCCAGGCAACTCTCTAGAACCCTTTTGTACAGATGCTGTCATCTCACAGGCCACACCTCCCAATGGCACCACAGGAGTTATTAGAATTCAACTTACATAGTATAAGGGCACGTACATGCTTAAACTATAGGGACAATTAAGAATACATACGTAAGAATATAATATATGCATTGTGATCAAACCAATGTAACCCAATTCCATCTAGCATGGTGCTGTAATCAAGGCATACAAATTTACCCATAAAGCAGAGTTCAGGGTAATTTGGGGTAATCAATGCCAGATCATTTTTAGAGGGATGGAAGTAAGAACCCCATTATTAGACAGAACTTAATTCAAATTTATGCTGAAGTAGTTAATATGTGAGTCTTAATGCTATTATCCTTAAAAACCTGAAATGGAGCTGGGCCTGGTGGCACTTGTCTTTAATCACAGCACTCAGGTGGCAGAAGCAGGTGGATCTCTGAGTTTAAGTTCAACTTGTTCTACAGAGTACATTTCAGGACAGCCAAAGCTACATAGAGAAACCCTGTATCAATAAAGTAAAACAAAACACTGAAATGAAAACATTTAAACAAGTTTTCAAAAACCATTTTAATTGGTGACCTTTTGACTAGGCATGTGTATAATTTATTATGGAAGAAAAGCTAATTGAGGAAATACATTTTATTGGTATGACATAAAATTTGATTTTATAAAAGAAAAAACAAACCCCAAATAACATAGGAACTTAAAATGCAGAATACAATGGAAGTTTACTGGGAAATTCAATCTTCTTTGAAACTTCACAGTACCAAGACTTGACTTGCAGAAGACATGCATGAGAGAAATAGTATGTGTAAGTGAACTCATACAATATTTCTGAGTAGATAAAATTAGCTACAATCAAACATAATCTTCCTCACATCATCATGAATTTCCTGGTAAAGTACTGGATATTTTAAAATATGGGTTATTTTTATTATATGAATATACAATATCTGTAAATATGAACAGATTCCTATATATAATCTTCTCAGTCCACATAACATTTGATGTGTGTGGAAGGGTATATGGAAGGATTTGTTGTATGGAAAGGGATTGAAGAAATGCTGAAATTATACTATAATTTTATTGCTTTTTAGAGAGAGTTAGTTACTTTACAATAGGGAAATAGTGCTCCAATCAGACACTAGAGGTTAAGATACAAAAATCCATGTGCCAAAAAATGGGATCATTCTTCTGGGGTTGTTTCTCATAAGTTACCATAGATCACCAAGCACACAAGCTTTGATAAGTCTTTTTGTTGCCCTCCAGGACTTGAGAATAAGACATTATTATTAAAGATACAACACATGACTCTGAAGATACTTGAATAATTAAAAATGGAGAAATAAAGATGGCTCTGGCCCAGAAGCTTTATAGTTTTCACAGTGCTAGAAGGTGGTGTGTATGCATGCTACTACCAGAAATAGAAAAAGCAATCACCAACATTATCCAATGCAAACCCTGAAAGTTATACTAATGACTCTCCTGGGAAGACATGCCTACTTGTATAATAGTGGTACAAACATCATGGGGTCATCATTTTCTTGGATTTACTTTCTTGTTCTACCAGATATACCCTTCCCTGGCACCATCATCAAGTTAAGACCTATGGCAGGGTAGAAGAAACTACTACCATTATTCTGATAAATAGCAATAATTTTAGACTCTTAAAGGCTTATTATATTCACAGATTAGTGCATCTCTCAGCCTTCATCAGAGAGAATTCCATTTGCAGAACATAATGATCAAAAGAGAGACCACACCTGGTCATATGACAGATAACAGGAAATCTGAAAGTGCTCTGTCCTCAATGGAACATGTGTATGGTAATCTTTCCTCCCAATGCTCAGAGATCACTGTGGAAGAAAGACAGGAATAGCACAAGAGTCAGAGGTGGCAGGTGACTATGACATGAACTCACAGTGGCTGTACATCATTCATAAGACTTTGTTTGCACAAGACAGAACAAGACCTGCCATGAAGAGTTAGGAACAAGCTCTCACCCTTTAGGCATGGAGTAATTGAGAATTGATAGCTGCATGTAGAGGGAAAGTCACTTTTATTTAAATTTGTGGACACTGGTAAGTTGACCATACTCCAGTGGTTGGTCACACATCCAAGAGTATTGGGCTGTACAAATTGAACTTAATAGGTAACAAAAAGTAAACAAAGTTTGGTAGCTAGGGAAAGGAAGGTGAATCTGGGAAGAGTTGTGGGACAGGGGAAAAATAAAAACAACATGTGTACAGAATAATCAAAACACAGTGTATGAATATTTTAAGGAACTAATAAAATACTTTAAAAGTATCAACACATTCATATAAAAGTTCTAAGAATTTAAAAAATGAGATTGAAGTGTCTTTTAATGATAATTTTTGATAATCTGAAACATTTTAGCTATTGTTTCTCAAAAATTATAAACCTAGATTACATAGTTTCATTAAAAATAATTTTCAATAAATGTTCTTTACTGTATTGAGAATTCAAGCAATCAGTTCTCTGGTGACTAACTTTTTATACTGTTTCTAAATAGTTCTATTTAAAATAATTTTTTTCACTTTTTATTATATGTGAAACATAAGAAATATATTGAAAAACTTATTAATATATTTTAATAATTTCTAAATAGTTTCTTTTATATTTTTACATAAAAATGTATAGTTAATAAAATGTTTTCTCTCATTAACTGTTTAGTTCTTATATATTTTTCCTTATGCTTAGTACATTTACTAAACTGAGCAGCATATCAATAAGTTGTTCACTAGTAGTCATGACAATTGCTATTATCTTGTGAGCTATACAAAAGGAATATTTTCAGCATTTTGCAAGTAAGTCTGATGTTTTCCTTGGTACCCTCTATTGCTATAAGAGTATGCCTATCTACTGATTGCACAGAGCTAACTCTCATACTCATATTAATCATTTGATTTTTCTCCTTTGTGTGTAAAAATTAAACTAATTAATATTCTAATTTTAATATTTTCCATTGAGGAAAATCATTTCGTTTGAGGCATTGAATTTGCTATACTCTGATGGGATTTGTTTATTGACATTTTGTTTAAGGTTATCTTGAAGTTATGTTTTAAGGCAGAAGTCACAAAATAATCCCACACTGGTTCAAAATTATTAATAATAATGTGTTATTTATTCAGGGTATACTTTCAGTTCACTCTCACAGATAGCAGTCCTCTGCATGAATGGGGAACAGAAACAAAGTCTAGCAGCCAGAAGCAAGAGTCAGAAGCAAGAGAGAGCACACACTTTACAGCTGTATTTACAATTTAAGAGAACATGCCCAAGTGGGCTGGTATCCTGAATGCTATTGTCTGAAGGAGCAGAATGTGCTCCCACAGCACCTCCCCATTTTGTCTTTTCCTTGCCCAAAAGTCAATTGGGCCAAGAAGAAAACAGACTCCAAGTGGAGTGTCTTCAGTGCTTAACATTTTCTCAGGAATAGATTGGTGCTGTCAGGAGCAATCATATCTCATATCAACAGAACTCTAAGTTATTTAAATGCCATGTTTTACAGATCCTTGAAGTGGTTGAGGATTACCTATCTATACAGACTACAACCTCTATGTATGTAAAGAACCTAATTGATCTGACTGTATGTACAACAAACATTAGCAACTATTTACCTATAATATTTAATACATGGATAATTTAAAGACTCAAAATTCATGTCAGAATATTAAATAATCTGTTAATGAATGTGCATCAAATAGAACAACAACCTCAAAATGTAAACAATGTATTAGTATCTTGATCAGAGGTAAGAGAAATATATAGTGCATTATGAAAATATATCCTAAAAGTTGTATCAATATACAAAATATCTTAAACAGAGGTAGAAGCATGCATATAAATATAGTCTGACAGAATAACTTTGCATAAGTGTACAAATATTGTAAACAGAAATAACATATACTATAATTTGTTTCAATATACAAAAACTATATCAATGTAAATTATTTATAAATAATAGCTCACAAGTATTCACTCCTTTTTTTAAGAACAAATATAGTTTCTAACCCAACCCTCTACCTGATAAAAATAATAATCAACAACCCCTAAAAGTTGTTCCCAACCCTGAGGACAAATTTTCTGGGATAGGGGCATCATCCTCTACAACTGCTTCCTTCTGTCATGGGGGCATTTTCTCTTCATAGAATCCTGAAAAATAAAAGTGATTGTTAAGTTTCAAAATTATTGTCTAGTATAGTTGTAAATGATTTCCAAACATCAATAGGATTTTTTCCAAAGTTCTTATTTGGAGTTCTGGCCAGAACATCATGAGAAGGTACACCATTTCAGCAGCTGGTATCCAAAAAACTGGTCTTATAGTCATACTATCAGCATCATGACGTCATCTCAACCAGGCTGAGTTGTTGCTGTGGGGCCTCATCTTCTTCCTGGAAACTTCAAAGATTACTGCAGGAAAAGTATCTGTAAGAAAACCTATTGTTCATTATGAAAAACTTAAACATAATTCATATAAACATGCATTCGATGAAGAATATGATATAGACAAAATAGACATGGAGAAAGTGAAATTTTCCCTAAAGTCTTCCTTCTGTCCCACATCAGATGGCTCCCAATATCAGACAAAAACTCTCAATATTCATTTTAACAACATGCTTGGATTTAGAGAAGTACAGAGCCATTGTCCAACTAAAAACCAGCTCTATGTATTCTCTCTCTCTCTTTCTCTCTCTCTCTCTCTATATATATATATATATATAGAGAGAGAGAGAGA
>LOJH01047133.1:2500-15770 GCA_001685095.1 Ellobius talpinus
TCTACAAGAGCTAGTTCCAGGACAGGAACCAAAAGCTATGGAGAAACCCTGTCTATCACAAATCAAAAAAAAAGTTGAATAAATAAATTTCCAAAAAATGATAGAAAGCATGTAGATTTAAAGAGAACCAAATTTTTTAAGCAAATGGAAAAGACAAAAGACAAAGGATGCATTATTTCTGTTACTTATAAAAGATATTCAATGACAAAAATTGATATTTAAGATCACGATGAAAAATTAGCCTCGATTGTTTTCTGGAAAGGGGAAGTGATGTAGCATCATCCCCTTTACATGCTGTGAATACTTTTGGTTAATAAGGTAACTGTCTCAAGCCTGTGATAGTGTAGAATAGAGCTAGGAGGGAAAAATAAACTGAATGCTGGGAGAAAGGAGGCAGAGTAGAAAAGAAGCCATGTAGCCCTGCCAGAGACAGTTGCCCGAATTTTACCCAGTAAGCCACACCTCGTGGCAATCAACAGATTAAAAGAAATGGGTTAAATTAATATGTAAGAGTTAGCCAATAAGAAGCTATAGTTAATGGGCCAAGCAGTGATTTAATTAATACAGTTTCTGTGTGGTTATTTTGCGTCTGAGCAGCCAAGCAGCCAAAACGAGCAAGCGTCCTTCATACAACATTTCTTCCCAAACTGGAAGTCCTGTATTTAAAATAATTGCGCAATTCCACTTTTATGTGTATTATAGGAATGTTTAAATGTAATGGTCCATTCTCAAGAATAAGAACATGAGTATTTCTGTAGCTGACTTAGGTAAATGACTTTCCGGGGATAAAGACAATATGATTTTCTTCCTCCTCAAAAATCAAGCCTTGGCTATCATGTCCTGTAATGAAGATGCTTAAAAATAATTTCTTCTCTGAGTTTCTTGCCAGAGTATTTCCCAGAACCTCAAGCATTACAGGCTAATACAAATGTATTTGGCTACATTTCAGAACATAAATGTAACAACACCTTATTGCTGAAGACTGCACAATCTTGAATTATAGAACATGGAGAAATCATGTTAAGCTGATAGTCTTCTGAAAGCTTAATTCCAACTTGCTAAAAATATGTATAGTGCTGAAGAGCAATACTTATGAACAGAGGGAAAAATCTAATCATCAGTCTCACCCAGCGGTGATCCTTTATAGAGTCAACAACTTACTTGGTAAGATTGGCTTCCCTGTGGAATGAATGGTGAAATAACAACTTTCTGATTGTATTTGAAGCATGTTCCATGAGATAAAACCAACATTTGGCATTGTTAATGGTACCAGAAGCCTGTTTTTAGGTAGGTCATGGGTGATGTGAGAAGCTAGTATTATTATGCTAAATGGCCATAATACTGAAATGACTCCTAATATCATACTGATATGCCCTAAGATTAGTACATCTGTCAAGCCTCAAAAGAGACACTTCTTCTTGAGGTAGGTGGAAAATTACATTATAACCCATAAAAACAAACATGCAAAGAATAAGAAACTGTGGAGTGTTCAAGTCATGTGTGTTTTGAGTGTAAGGTTATTATGGCAGGGATTTTTGGAGAAGGTAAATATGATCAATATATTGTATAAAATTATTAGTGAAATAATTAAAATATTTGGTAGATTATATTTATACATTTATATATTATTCACATATATAACAATAATAAAGAAAAATAAGCAATGAATTTGAGAGGGAATAAGATGGGGCCACCTGAGAATGAATGGCTGGAGGGAGGGACATTGATAGGGTTGGCAGGAAGAAAGGGAATAGGATCAAGGATGTAATTATATTTTATTTTAAAAGTAAAGTATATAAAATATTGTTTTTAAATGTTCACATGTTGACATGGAACACAAGAAAATAAACTCTTAACAGTTATAAAGAGCAAAAGAAACTTTCCTTTTGTTCTTGAGGAGATAGTGCTTTATCCAAAGCTAAAGATAAGTGAAAAGGAACCTCTGTGCGATCTAATGTCCTTACTTATTCCTTTCCATAGTAGCCAACTGGAGTCTGATGAGCAATTAATAGCAAGCAAAATATTACTAAATGAGAGCACTATTCAATACAATAAGTCTTAATTCACCAAGGATTTCATGAGAGATCACAATGTTACAAAAACCCTAATTAAATTACCTATATTTTATGTTTTTAGTAAATCCATAAATTATTTGATATAATTTTGGTATGTTGAAATTTATTAAAAATGTATTATTCTTTGATATAAAACCACAGCTATAATACATTTATACTTGAGAAGCATGTATATGCTTGAATGCCAGAGTTAATGAACATTTACTTTAATGAATGTAAATAACTACAAAGAAACAGAGCAGGTCTCTGTTAGGAGTTTCTATACTAAGTAACTAAAAACTTTGATATATTATATAATCACTTCGGTAAAAAGAAAATAAATACGTTAAAACCAATTAATTTACCACACATCTAGAAAAGCACATTTCAATGCACAAACTTAGAATTTCTTTTTCACGGCTGAATATGGATGGTACTTGATGGAGCTCTTTCTGGACCTTTATCAAATCAACAATAATTATTATTCTGCAGCAAACTCAGAAGCAGTGCTCTTGGCTCAGGCTGACAGTGCTGCAGCCAAAAAACTCAAGCATAACTCCCATTGCTGTCGCTCTAACCTGCCTCTCAGAAACATGCGGACGAGTGTACAAAGAACTTTGCTGAAACCATTGGATTTAGTCCTGCGAATGATGCCTCTGAAGATCATCCAGCCCACACAGAAAGGCCATAATATAAAGCCAGATCTGCAAATGTTTTCTCACCTGTCTATCCTCCATTTCAAGAACTGATTAAAATGTGGAAAGCCTTATCACAAAAGTCAGACCGCATCTGGGAGCAATAACCAGCCTTGACTCAGTGGCTTGAGTGCTAGTTGATGTGATAAGGATGTGTCTTAGAAGTGCTTTCACTGAGCCTGTGAAATTTTCATAGAACACTGGGCAGTAAAGGTAGGGATGGCAGCTGACTTAGACTCCTGGTGCTGCCATAATGAATTGCCCCACAGTTGGTGGCTTTAAAATGTTTACTTTCACATGCTCCTAAGTTAGAGCTTGAATCCATGGTGTCACAGAGACAGGCTTACTGACAAAAATCTCGAAGAAAATCTGTTATCCCTTTTTTTTTTAGTTTCCAAGTGTTGTTAAAATTCCTCTGTGTGGAACTATCAAATACCAATCACCTTGACATGACTTCATTCTTTCTGTGACTCTGTGCCCATTTTCTCATGTGTGAAAGAAGATCTTCAAAATCCTCTCTACTCTAATAAGATCTCATTTCAAGATACTAAATTTCATCTGAAAAATAAATCTCTATTCAGAGATAAAGCTAAAACTAAGAGTTTGGGGGATATAAGCATATAATCAGTTACTGAAAGGCAGCCAGTTAGCTGTGAGCTATTTACTGTTACCATAGTAAATAACCAGAACCCCAATACTACTTTCAAATTGTGGAAACCCACAGAAAACTGAAACCTGAATTTAAACTGCAAATCAAAAAAATGTCAGGAATAGTGAGTGATTCCTTCTCATAAGAAGCTAAGGTTGCAAGAGCTGGAGGAGATGTGAGCTGGCCCAGGAATCAGGCTCCAAGCAGAGTGGATTCTGGGAATCAAGAGAATTTCCAAGACACGGAGACAGGACCTTGGTAAGGGGAAGATTTGAGTGTTGTCAAGGTCAGACCAGAGGCCATACAGAGCTAACTGAGTGCAAATGCTTCCTAACATATTCCTTCATAAACCCACAAAAATTAGCACAGATTTTCTTTTACAATATATTTAAAATTTTATTTTCCAAAATGAGAAATTAGGTTAACATTTTCCTAGGAAAAGATTAGCTTTAGGCCTAACACTCCTAACCCAAATCTCATACCATGTATGCCTGCCTGTCCCTCTTGCAAAAGTTTTTGTTTGCTTTTGTGTCTGTTTTCTATTTCTTTATCTAAATTTTATTCTGGGCTGCATTATATAATGACTACATGTAAAGCACTAATAATGAAATTTTCAAATTCTTGGCAAAATTGTGTTCATTAGAGAGCTAATTCTTTGTAGCATTATTGAAATATGGTTCAGAGTCTCAAAGGAATTTAAATTTTATTCCCTTTTTAATTAGCTGTCACATATTTGGCAAATGTTCATATGATCCTTAGACAGCATCTGTTTGCTCATAAAAATTCACAGACATTTTTTTGAAATTAAGTTTGGGTTTCTCTAATCTAAAAATCTGAAATTAAAAAGTCTCCAAAATCTGAAATATTCTAAATTCTTTCTTGACACTGCAAAAGTGAAATTCTCCACTACAGATATGACAGGTCACACTCACCAGAGACAAAATCAAGCAGACACAATGAAAGTTTTGTAAAATACTGTTCAGACTATGTGTTAAAGGTATTAAAAATATTTATGAATATGGTACTGAAAAGTTGTCTCATCTCCAAGATATTATGTGACAAGTATTCTAATATTCCACAATCAGAAATAGGAAACAGTATTTATACTAAGAATATCAGTTCATAGACACAAACTGTAGCATGGTGTGTGGTGTATAGTGTGGACACATTGGACATCTTGAGGCAGGCAAGTATAGTTGCCTGTGAATCTAGTACACAGGGTTCATGAAATCTACCACCTTGAAAAGTAAATTTCCCTCTTGTCAAACTGATTATCAGGTGTTATAAGACTGTTACAGTGGGAGGATTTTAGGTATGTGGCTATGCATTGTGGTATCTGATATTGGTGCAATTTTATCTAACTCTTGGTACTCATAGCTATATATACCAGATACAAACTCAATTAGCAAAATAGGTAAAAGGAAGGAACAGATCTTGGTAAATGAATGTGATTAAAGAAAGCCTTGGGCAAAATTGCAAAGGTTTTAAAATGAGTTTCCAAAGCCCTACTTCAGCAATTTTACTTTCTATCATATGTCCTCTACTCTGATCTGACCAATTAAGCAAAATCCTGAGCACACTGAACATGGCAGTTCAGTTCAGATAAAGCTATATACAATGTGTTGTATGGAACAATCTGAAAACATAAAAGAAACCAGATACAGTCAAAGAGCTTTACTTATCAAGTAAAATTTTGATATTTTTATTATGTAACAACTATTACAATTACTCACACTGCTACCTATCCAATATTACCTATGGTGATAACATTTCTTACTTTCCAACAGAACACAGTCTTTCCAATATAAGGAAACAAAGTTGATTTGTTATTTGTTCCTTGGTAAATTATAAATTTCTAGGAAGTATAGAACAAAACATGGCCAGGATCAGAGTCCAGACCATTCTTTATTTCAGGGTTAGAAGTTGTCATGTCTCCTGAGTCTGCCTGAACATCTCAATGCTACCATTGTTTCAGAAAATTGTTCCTACCCAGAGCTCTGGCCAGAAACAAATTCCATTCATTCTCTTCTTTTCCATTTTTCATTTTAAAGTCCTGTCCCTTCCATTCCTATATAGGAGACACACAGAAGTTTGAGGTAAACAAAAAGTTACACAGAAACATGAACATATTTAAATGCAAAAACATTGGCAAGGTTTTCAATCTCTCAATATGAGTGCTATATTCAATAAATTTAAAGGATAATTGACCGCAGGGAAGAAAAAACCCCTCACACTGTTAGTACATCTATCTAAGAAGTGAACACACTTGTCCTGATGTTTAAATTGCTTAAAACAATAAAATTAAAGTAGATTTCTAATACCTTTAACACTGTTACCTAACTTCTGTAAATTCTTTTGGGTAACATAATGTTTATTTTCTAGAGTTCCTATTTTGTCACCATGAAAAAACTAAATAAAGTAAAGTAATCGTAGGAAAATTATTATTTGTGTTATCTTAAATGGTATCGATTAACAGAATTTCACAAGAATGGCACTGAACAGTGCAATTGTAAGTTGTTGCAAACATTTTGATTTATATAACAGCTAGCAGTCTTCATAGTTACTTATTATAATTTAGATTATTTCCTTTTCGGTAGAAGAACTGTAATCTATTGACATCTGTACAGACAGCTTTAGGGCTTCAGCAAAGAGCACATAAATGGATTATCCATTATACATTAGCCCAAATAACTCATCTAACAGAAATAATCAAATAAGCCTTTAGGGTAAATTTCTTCTAGATTAATCTAAGATGATTTTTAAAACTCATTCCTCCATATTCTTTGAACCACACTAGAATAGGAATTTTATCATGTTCCTTCCATTTAAAATTTGTGAAAATTCACGATACCCCACATCGAACAAAAATGCTTGTAATGTGGCTTTTTGTGAGTTCTTTACTAGTAGGCAACAGCTCACTAGCAGAATAATGTATAGAATGGATTTGTTTAGAACATGTGGAGTAGATACAAGCAATGATTAATAAATATTCAATTTGGAAATTGTGAATAGGATAAAATAAGTCAACATTCAGTTTTTGGTTCAACATTAGAACTCATAAATACTTGTGATAGTTTCAGGTTTAAAAATTAAATCATGTGTCTATCTCCACAAATAATTAATATGAAAATGCATGCACATAGTTCTGTGCAACTTTATATTCTTTGGATATATTCCAGAAACAGTTTTGCATTTGTTCTGATATTCTGCTTGACATTAAAATATACTTTGAGCTGCAAATTTTTACAAGCCTTTGGTAATTAAACGGGAATTATTTCTTGTGATATGGGACTCTAGATGTGCTTGAAATGCAAAAGGAGGCCTTTAATTAACTCCTTATAAATTTATGATGTGACAAGATAGTGTCTGTTTCTTTCTCACAAGAGACCTCCCCAAGCCACATGATGCTTAGCTCAAGCTATTAGTTACCTTTCTGTGGCAGAGAGCTACTGCAGAGTTGAATGGAATGCACTATATCGTGCTGTACATAAGAACACCAACATAAAATATTAATCATAGGAGATCCAAATGTGAAATGTTACAAAAGAGAAAGTCAAAGAAGAAGAGGGCATAGAAATCACCCCAGGATGCTGTGCATTAGCATTAACAAACCATTCTTACTGGCTAGAGCAAAGTATGGTGGTCCAAACACAATGTGCTAATAATTTTTATACTTTTGTCATGTCTAAATAATGACCTAGCCACAGTGGGATGTCCTGATAAAAAAGAAAGGAATACTGTCCTAATAGGGAAAGGAAAATAACAGAAGTGCTGTCAAGGTGATTGATATGATTCCTCAAAAACAAGCCAATGCTCAACTAAGTGAATTGCATTCCTAAACCTTCATGTCTAATGTCACTGTCTTTTAGCATGAGAGTAGCATTGTTAGTATGCTGTTAAGCTAAGTTGTCTCATATAACATATCAGCTAAGCCAAAAATGGCTTGTGATGATTATGCCTGAATTAATTATATTCTGAGCATTAATAATTACAAATGGTTCGTAAGAATTTTTACCTAAGGTTGAGAGGTTAGATTATAATTGTCCTGGAATTATACAATTATGACTGTAAAACTATTAAAAACAGGAAAACAATTCTTTAGGAATATAATAGATTTCAGATTGCCAAAAACCATCACAGGGGAATATTTAGGGCTTAGTAGACTGTGCAATTCAAAGATGTTGAAGAGAATGGAACATTTCAAAAGATAACTTAGAAGGGATATGCTGAGACTGTAACCCTTTGCCAGACTGATTAATACAACAATATTGGTTAAAGTTTGCATCCATAGTACAGGTTAGACATCCTTGAAGTTCGTTTTGTGTAGTTGTTTTGTGTTCTCTAGGAAACTGTGCATAGGAGATAGGAGAGTCTTTTCACATCCTTACTATCAATACAAAAGCTCTTCATCCACAACTACGACAATTTATTTATATCTCTTTTGTTGTTGTTAAAATTGGCATACATCACTTCACTTTGACTCTTACATCTTGTATATATTATCAGAGTTATCATAATGACTTGTAAAAATGTATCCTTTAAATGTGTAAATCTGTTTACAATATTTGTTTGACTGTGTGAAGCATGATTAATAAAAACTCAGAGTGAGAAATTGGTTCTACCAGTCACAGACATGAATCATTGTCACAGAAAGAAGAATCTAAGTTATTAAATCATCTTAAATGCCATATTCCGTAGATCTCTGAAGTGTTTGAAGATGACCTATCTAAATTATATCTTTGTTTGACCTTGAAAACATACCTAAAGTGACTAGTGACAAGTTCAATTATACTAGTTGATTAACTACTAACCTAAATTACTTTATTATCCTAAACATTTGATAATAGTTTTCAAGGATGAAAAATTTGCATTATATTGTTAAATGAGCTGTATAGGTACAATACCTTGAAAATCTTATAGAGACCCAAAGAAAATTTAGGAATATGGTCAAGTCCTTATGAAGCATTCTGTAAGGCTGGATCATTTTAGCCAGCAGTTTTGAAGCTGTTCTTGATGTAGAACTCAGAGGAAACTACAACAGATATACTCAGAAACATCATCTGCATCATCTGTGCCCACTGGAGATTTTTCAGGGGGTCTTCCTCGATCAAACCTTATTTTTCTTAATCAAGAATTTATTCACAGCCAATCAAATCTTGTTTTTGTTAATCCAGAATAAATCCACAGCTTCTCACTTCCTGTGGAAACAAAAGCAAAATCTTTTCTCCAAAGTAACATATCTTTTGACTTAAATTTTGAAGTCAAGGCATTTTCAAAATATAAGGTTGGATTAATCCAGCAGCATTAATAATCAAATATCTTTATTTAGCAGCTGTTTCTTCTTGCTCAGCAGTCAAACAATTCAAAGACACAATAATATACAATATCCAGATTCTCTGTGTATTTTCCATCATTACATGGAAGCTGAGCAGGGACAGATGGGAGCTGGGAGCACCAGTTTTTCTCTTGAACCAAGGTGTCTAAGTTTGGGTTCTGATTTCTAGAGCTGGAATTCCAATCCCAGCCCTAGCCTGGGCTGGTGGCTAAAAAGCTTCAGGCAAATGGCTTTTTCATAAATTTGTGTCCCAAAAATTTGGGCACCAAATGAAGCATGACTAATAAAAATTCAGGGTCAGAAATTGGAGTTCAACTTGAGATCCAAAAAGTAAGACAGCCAGTTACTGGCTATTACCCAACCTCAGTCTGAAATAGCAATCCTGTGACCCGAAATCTCAGAATGAGACTCTGTTGAGAGCTGTTTCCTCCCATTTTATAATACTCTCTAGGGCTGAGATTAATGGTGCATACCACCCAATTTCTATGGCAACTAGTGTGGCTACTGGGATTAAAGGTGTGTGTTACCATAACCTGGTCTGTAATGCTGACCAGTGGGACTGTTTTAATCTCCGATTTACAGGCAGTCTTTATGTATTAAAATACAATTGAAATGCCACTATAACTGTGATCCAGTATGTTTAAATAATTTTGTGATACATGTATAAACCTGTTTTTGAATGTGTGGTTCCTAAAAATTATACTTATATTTCAAGTAAAATACCTAATTAAAATCACTAACACATATTTTTATGTAAAATACTTTCCATGGATCATCTTGTCAGTAGTATTAAATAAGCAAATTTATAATTCCTTACTCAAAGAATGTGAAGAGATGGATGAAGAGATGAATGAAAAGATAAATAATGTTATTATGGAATTTATTCCTACTTCTAATGGTATATTGAAAAAATAGCTTCTCAAATTAGTACTTTAAAAATAATTTTACCAATTTTATCAATATTAATCATATTTAAGTCACATAAAATTAAAATGTAGATGATGTATGAAGAACAATTCTTATTTTGTGCTATAAAAATTTCATTAAAAGTTTTATGTTCCCTGAATGCAAAACTACATAGCTTATTAAATTAAATTTGCAAATATTTTACTTATCTATAATAAAAAATGTTAGCATTCAATGTCTTGCATGACAAAACAGTTCTTAAAATTAACACTTTTCTGTAAATGAAGTTATTTAACTAGTCATTGTTCATGTTTTTGAGAAAGAAAAGATATGTCTAAAATCTTCAAATATTGCTACAATTTCATGTAAGTCAAGTCAGGAGAATCACGTAAAACATTGTGCTGGTCACGTGAATGTGGAAACAAACAAACATACTAGCTCACTGTTTTTGAAGGATATTGAGGTGTGTGTGTGTGAGAGTGTGTGTGAGTGTGTGTGTGTGTCTTTTCAAGTATGTGACTTATAAAGATTTTTTATTTAGTTAGTAATATATGGACTTTCTCTTCTGTCCCATCATTACTATCACAGCAGATCCACTATGTCACAGTTCTGCTTGCAATTCTTTAAATGTGTGTTACATTCTCTGTGATTCTGAGAACTATAAACTCCTGAATGTAAATATAAGAAAAATCTTTATAGGTAGTTATAATAATCAAGCATCAAC
The DNA here is from genome assembly GCA_001685095.1 of Ellobius talpinus. Classification (NCBI taxonomy): domain Eukaryota; kingdom Metazoa; phylum Chordata; class Mammalia; order Rodentia; family Cricetidae; genus Ellobius; species Ellobius talpinus. The sequence goes on from LOJH01047133.1 coordinate 12,864, forward strand.
AATCCTATCACTATCACTGTAACAATGATGATTAGTACCATTAATAACAATTTTCTCTGCATTTCCTTCACATCAAGGAGTTTCAAAGTCTATCATAGTATTTGCCAATAACTGAAAAATAGAACAACCAAAAGTTACTTTTACCAACAACTAACCTCATATTATGATAAAAATAATTGCTATCTAGTCAAAACATACAATAAATTTAATAAATATTATATATTTATTGCATTTAGCAATGTGCTTATATTTACATCTATATAAGTTACATATGAAGAAGAAAGGTGCTTGAAATACCTTCTCAGTAGTTAACATGTAATATCATAGTCACATCTAAGCAATTTCTTTAAAACATTTTTAATATTCTGTTTTCATTTACTATAAGTTCTTCAAATTAGTCAAAATTATCTCACACATAAACAACTTAATAATAATAAATAAAGTTGCTGCAGAAGTACGTATTATACTGCTAAGATGGGTTGCTTCCATTTCTTCCTAGCACCCGTTTTTGCTTTTGTTTTTGCTTTTTAAATTTCTATTTGCTATTCATCTTAACAAAGGCTAAGCTGCTAATGGAAAGAGTCATTCAATTTTACTGGCAATTAATTTTACCTCTGAAAAGAAATCTTTTTTTTTCTGTGAACTGGTAAACTGCCAGAAATGTGTTCAGTGGAAAGAATGAGCAGTATCAGATGCACAATGCATGTATTCCTGCCTCAGTAGACTGGGATTTGGCTTTCTTGCCTATTTCTCTGTATGAAATGCAGATAAGGAGAGTTGTAATAGGACCTGGGCAAAAATTCAAGGTGTCTGCCAAACACATGTCTATCCAACACACAAGGGAGATGATACCCTTTATTTTAAAACTCCAAAAATTACAAATGTTTTGTTATAGTTTTGTTTCACCCTCTTTCAGTTACAATTGCATATTTGTTTAAAAAAATAATGAACTACATACTAATTGCTCAACAATTACTCTTATTTTGCATGGTTCTTAGACCTACGTTGATATATTTAAAGAATGGTTGTATAGTTTTATTTGATTTGGCTTTGTCTCCCTACTATTTTGTAAAGTATATTAAACAGTACACCTTCAAATTTTGAGTTAATTAATTGCTAGAAGCAAACATTCCAGCCAATGATAGTCTTGGAATGAGATTTATAATTTTTGGCTGAATTGCACAATTTTTCTCATTTATTTGAGAAGGTTGTTCTTAGTTCTGGGCTTTAGGTTTTGAAACTGTAGTTTCACAAACTTTGCTATAAGTTTGTAGTTTAAAAATGAAGACTGTAATTTAATTATACAGAAAACAACTTTATAATCAGCATATATATAATTAATAATAATTACAAATTAACAAACAAAATTAAAATGCACATATAAGTATGCCACATTTAATTTTGTCACATTGGCTTTTGAAGAATATAGAATAGAATTAGAAGCAATCTCAGAGCCAACATCAACTTAATCTCAGATAAACTTAAAGTATTTTCACTAAAATCAGGAACAAGACAAAGATATACATTCTCTCTGTTGGTATTCTATATATTATGTTAATACCTAACTAAAGTTAAGACATTTGGAAGATAGCAAAAGGATACAGATAGAAAAAGAAATTAAAGTATGTGTATTTACAGATAATATGGTTTTATGTATAAAATACCCAAAAAACTCCACCAAGTAATGGATTAAAAGTATAATTTCTGCAAAGTAGTAAGATAAAAAATTAGCAAGCAAAAGTCAGTAGACATCATATATACAACTGACATGCTGCAAAAAGAAATCAAGGAAGCAATGACTTTTACAATAGACTTAAAAATATATTATCTTGTGATATCTCTAACCAAGAAAGTTAAAGATTTGTAGAATACAAACCATAAGACACTAAAGGAAAAAAAGAGGGTATTAGAGCATAGAAAGATCTCCAGTGCTCAGGGACTGGTAAAATTCATAGAGTGAAAACAACCACCTTCTCCAAAGCCATATAAAAATTGTAATGGTCATCAATAATATTATAGCATAATTTTTCATAAAACTTGAAAAAACAATCTTTATCTTCATACATACACACAACAAAATAAAACAAAAACAAACAGAAATAAAGCAGAATAGCTCAAAGAATCCTATATAATACAAGAACTGATTGAGATATCCTCATTCCTGATTTCAAGTTGTTCTCACAGATATCATTGTAAAAACTGCATGGTTTTGTCCCAAAATCAAACACATGGATCAATGAAATTGATTTGAAGACCCAGACATCCACACACCTGTGGACAATCGTTTTTTTTACAAAGACAGAAATGTAAATTGGGAAAAAGACAGCATTTTCAACAAATGATACTGGTTAACTGGCTAGCTGTATATAGAAGAAAGCTGGTGGTTTGATATTTATCACTCTGCAAAATTGCAGCTCCAAATGGATCAAAGACTACACTGAATCTAATAGAAGAGAAGATGGTGAAAACTCTTGAACACATTGCCTCATGAACCAACCAATTTGTAAACTCCACAAGTGTATACCTACCCCTCTGAGAGAGGGAGGGAGAAAGAGAGAGAGAGAGAGAGAGAGAGAGAGAGGAGGAAGAAAGAGAGAGAGACAAGCAGAGAGACACAGAGAGACAGAGACAGAGAAAGGCAGAGACAGAGAGACAGAGACACTGATTCACTGCACTAGTCAATAACAGTCACATTGATGCTTAGCTTGAAAAGCATTTAAATCAAATTCTAAGCAAACTTACAAATCACTGGGGAGGAAAGTTGGGACCATATTGTTTTACAAATTAAATGTAAAAACAATGAGTGGGAGAAATATGAATTATATTGTTATAATGCACAGTGTAATTGGTTATATGTAGTGATAGGGGAGCAGGCCTGCTTTTCGTCCCACCCGGCTCCCTTACGGC
>LOJH01047134.1:729-13583 GCA_001685095.1 Ellobius talpinus
CATCTACCCCCTCTCACCCTCCTCCTCCTGACGATGCAGCTGAGTCCTAAGTCCTCTAGCTTGCCAGATGGCCTGAGCTGAGTCATTTTCCACTTTTCTGATGCTGTTTCCTCATGCATATAGTGGAGATTAAACAGTCCCTGCCTCCCAGCCTTGGGGTTGGCCCGAGGACCATTTGTACAAGGTAGAGCTGGTGACCAGTGATCAGACATGGATAGTTCAGGCTGTTCCAAGTTAGCCCTATGTGGCCATTTCCTTGGCACCTATAGCTGCTCTGGGAGGCCACTGCTACTGGCATCCCATTCTAGCCCCGAGCATTGTGGTAAGGCCACACAGGAAGAAGTGCAGAGGCTGGGATTTGAACCCTGAAAGCTTTGATCCAGGGCTGGGAGCTTTGCCAACCCAGTGCCTGGCATAGATCTAGTATCAAACTTGGCTTTTGGTCTTAATGCTGTGCACATCTAAGAAGCTACCAAACTCTCTGGTCTCAGTTTCCATTTCTGACAGTGGGAAGGATCCTTACAGGGTAGGATCCTACATGGGGGAAATGGGATGATGGACATTAAGCCCTTGACCCAAAGTAAGTGCCCTGCTAGGTGTGGTGACACATCCCAGCACTTGGGATGTGGAGGCAGGAGGATCAGAAAGCGTTCAAGGTCTTCCTCACTATATAGTTCAAGACTACATGAACCAGGGCTCAAATAAGCAAACAGTTCAAAGTATTCACGCGGCCCCTTTAGGAACTGAGGCTTCTTCTTAGTGCGGGAGGGTCCCCTAGAGACAGCTGCCAGGATACCAGCAGCCACAGAGGCTTATGGGCATCTACTTTTTTTTTTGGCCAGGGGATTCTTTAGTACCTCCCGAGGTGGACTTTGACAGACTGCTGGCCAGTCTGCAGGACCTGAGTGAGCTGGTGGTGGAGGGAGAGGCCCAGGTGACACCAGTGCCCGGTGGGGCACAGCTCCGTACCCTAGAGCCCATCCCACTAAAGCTCTACCGGAATGGCATTATGATGTTTGACGGGCCCTTCCGCCCCTTCTACGATCCCTCCACACAGGTAGGATGGGGCTGTGGGGCCCATGGGAGACGGTGGAGCCAGCTCACTGCACTAGTGTGTCCTCCACAGAGTACACAGGTCCCACCTCTCCAGTCTCAGAGTTCCCAGTATTTCCAGAGTATGATGCTTAGGGTTTGCCAACTAAATAGGTAGCAGGTTTGGCATAGCATAGCAAGGCATAGCATGGCTACAGAGGCGTGTTCACTCTCCTGCAGCGCTGTCTCCGGGACATACTGGATGGCTTCTTTCCCTCTGAGCTCCAGCCGCTGTATCCTGATGGAGTCCTCTTTAAGGTAACCAGTGGCTCCTCAACCCACCCCTTCCCTGTGTGCTTTGAAGAGACTGGGGATAGCTTGCTCAGGGATCAGCTATCCGAAGAGGGAGCTGTGCACTCCGGGGACCCAGTCAGGATGCCCTGCAGGAAGGGGAGGGAGCAGAGTGTGGAGGCTGTCATGGCCAGAGCAGCCATGAGGTCCCCCAGGCTGAGCAGCAGACTGTGCCCTCTGCTGGCATCTTGAAGGTACAGCACTGGCATGAGACCACTACTCTGCCCTCCCCAGCGTTCAGGACACCATGATGTCCTGAGGTTCTAGAGGAATCTACACTGTACAGGGAGCATAGTTTTCTCCAGAAGCTTTGGAAACCACGTGGCTGGGGTGGAAGTGGGGCATGAGCTGCAAACAATGAAAGGAGGCAGGGCTGGCTGGGCTGTGAGGACAGGAGAGGAGCCCATGTGTTGCCAGGGCTGAGTGAGAGGAAGGTCATCATGGGGACCAGGAGGCAGCAGGTTCCAGAGGCGGGTATCTCCACAGCGAGGGTGTGTGCCATCATGATGCAAAGGAGTGTGAGTCACGACTAGGGGGGGTTGAGAGTTCTGTGTGGAGACAGCCTTGGAATGGCCTAGACAGGGCAACTGTGGAGACCGCAGTGATAGCAGCTGCCCTGCAGACTAGACCAGAGCAGGGCTCTGCCTTGTCCTGACACTCATTGCCTTGTGTGACCAGCTTCCAGTGTGTGTGGGGGTCGTCAATACTATGGCTTCAGCTAGCATGAGTAAGGGGGCGCTTGCATGAACGGAGCCCGAGGCGGCAGCAGAGACTTGAACTGTGGTTCTCTTGGGTTATTCTCGAGGCCTTTGGGCAAACGGGTGGGGGTGAGGCTGCAGAGCTGAGGAGCTTGGGTTCCCTGCTTCTGTGGCTATTCCTTCCTGCCAGGTAAGTGACCTGCGCAATCAGGTCTTCCCAGAGGCTGGGCTAGGCTCGTTCCCAGGTGAGGGTCGCATGGTGGGCCGGCAGAAAATGCGCAAGGCCTCGGACAGGGTGGAGGATACTTCAGGTAAGCTGGGCCCCAAGGCTGGCTGGGGGGCTGTGCAGAGCAACTCCAGGTGGGCTCTGCCAGCCCTTGCTGTCCCTCCAGGGCCAAGGTTCCCGATGCCCTCTCTGCAGGCTCCAGGATGACTGCTGAGAAATTCCTGAACAGGCTTCCCAAGTGTGTCATCCGACAAGGCGAGGTGATTGACATCCGGGGCCCCATCAGGGACACCTTGCAGGTGAGGCCTGCCCTAATTCCCCAGCTTTCTCCAGGGGACTTTTTCACCAACCTTGGCTCAACCTACAGTGTCTTGCCCGGAGGCTCAGGCCTATAGGCCTGAGCAAAGGCCAGGATGGCAAGCATACCCTCAGAACTGTATGGTTTCTCCGTGGAGCTTTGAGGACTCCGTGCTCTACTCCACAGGGCAGCTGGGGGGGGGGATGAGCCCAAGGCCCGGGGCATGTCCTTGAGCTTGGCCTAGGAGCTCCTTCTCAATTGTCCTGCAGGCCTTTCAGATGCCACAAGTTCATTATCTTCTGCCATCACCCCGCTCTTCTCCCCAGGTTTCCACCCGAGAAAGGGGTGCTAAGGCTGTCTCCGACTCATCTCCTTTGCCCAAGTTGTCTTGTCCAGTCTGGCCACCCCTCGAGCTCCTGGCTGCAGCCCACCTCCCTAGTCTAGGCTACAGGGTGTCTCACACCCTTTCTGTGCTGACCTTCCCACCTCCCTCCTGTTCCTGTTAGCCATGGCTCTCAGCAGCCTTCGGACTGCCTGGGGATTCTTGGAGAAAGCCAAGGAAGGCCCTTATCCTGGCCCTGAACATCCATTTTGTACCAGTGCCCTCCCCATTTCTAGCCTTCCCTTCCTTCTTTCCTGTCTCACTTGTTTCCTTGCTTCAAGAGCTGTAAACTGCTGCCAAGCTCCCGACTACATCCCTCTTTCAGGTTCTTGTTGGTTGGGATCTTTGTGCCATAGGGAGTGTCCCTGCCCTGTTCCATTTCAGATACTCATCCTTCAGGTTCAGCTCAGGTGTCTTCCCTGAGCCAAGGCTAAGTTAGGTCCCTAAGCCTGGCCATCATCTGGGTGAGCTTGTCTCTTACACTGGACTGGAAGAATGACGGTGTTGCCTTCCAGAGCCTCCTTCCCTTTACACAGAACACGCCAGCTCTCTGGCTCATGGGGCTCATCCATTCCTGCTCAAGAATGAGCCAGTCCTCTCTAAGGGCGGAGGGAACAATGTAGGTGGGACCTAGGGCTCCATCCACTTTTCATGACTGCTTTCCAGAACTGCTGCCCAATGCCTTCCCGGATCCAGGAGATCATAGTGGAGACACCTGCCTTGGCTTCTGAGCGGCAGAGGTGAGGGCTGGGCAGAGGTGAGAGCAGGGTAGAGGGGAAAGGACCTGGAGCTGGAGGAGCACTGAGGGCCTTTGGACCTGCAGGAGCCAGGAGTCACCCACCATGCCAGTGCCTCAGCTCTCCATGTTGCGCATCAAGTCTGAGAATGGGGAGGCCTTCCTATTGATGATGTGGCCTGAGGACACCATAGGCGACATGCGCAACCTCTTAGCAAAGGCCAGGTAGGTACGAGGCAGGGCTGGGGGCTGCAGGGTATCCCTGGCCCCATGGCCTAACTTGATGTACTCTGATGTACCCAGGGACATGGATTCAGCCACCTTTGAGATCTTCAGCACCTTTCCACCCACGGTCTACCAGGATGATGCACTCACCCTGAAGGATGCAGGCCTGGTTCCCAATGCAACATTGCTGTTAAGGGCTCCAAGAGCCCAGCCGTCAAACCCCAACTTTGGTACTGGCTCTGGCCCCCACGCTGGCCCAGGCTCACTTCCCTGAATAAAGTGCCGCCCCTGACATGAGCTCTACAGGCTCTCTAGACAGGGCTGTCTTGAGGGAAGGCTGGGCTAGGGAGGGGGTGGTACAGATGCTTAGGCCTGTAACTGGAGCCCCATCTGGCTCTTTGTCCCCTAGGTTCCTTTTTCTCCCAAGCTGTGCTAAGTGGGTTGACATTGTCTCAGATGGGGCAGGGAAGCTTCACTGGAGGTCAGACCTCTGAAGACAGCCAGATAGATGCTCATGCAGACACTTTCTCCATACCGTGTACAAACCACTGCCACCACCACCTCCATGCTCCCAGTCTGATGCAGCTGCAGCTGTACCTCCCGTGACGCCCACACCGAACCACCTCCAACACAGTCTCCCTCCAACCGGAGGCAGTTCTGGAGCAGCCACCCTCACTGTCAGGAAGGCAGGTGAACACCAGAACCTGCATGGGAATTGAGGGTGACTCAGCTGCCATGTCGGGAAAGGCCATGTCAGCCATGGTCATGTTGCCAGACACAGACAAGCACATGCTTCACATGCACACACAGAGGCAGCAACACTTTAGCACAACTCTGAGCCAACCAGAACCACCACCTCTGCCACGCAGGGACCTAGGACACCATAACCAGACAGGCTGCTCCAGTGGAATGGGCATTTAATCGTCTCTAGGATGCTCCCAAGAGGGGACTGCGGGGCCTTTGGCAGAGCCCTGACTGACGGAACTAAGAGAAATACCCATCAGGCAGTGCCAGGCAGGGAGGTAGCCCCAAGGCCTGGCTAGGGACTTAAGCACTGGGGCTTTGCTTAAGACAGTCTCTGAGACCAGTTGGTGAGTAAGGAATGTTGCCTCTGCAGGAAGGGGGAGGACACAGAAAGGGCTTGGGTTTGTAAGGAGGGACTCCAAGGTCAGATTAGGAATGACAGGGAGTTGGTCACAAGGTCCTTCAAGGCCTGGTGAGGAGTTGGTAGGGACTGTGGCCATCCCTATTCAGGCCAGCTTCAGGAACTCTTGCAGTGTGTTCTGTTCCACAGCCTCCACGAAGAGTTCATAGTCCTGAGGGAGGAGGTAGGCACCTGAGTGCAGATGCAGGGGACCCTACTGCTTTACCCAGGTCTGACCCTGGCTGCAAGTCCTCCAACACCTCCCAGACCCCAAACCCCATACCCCACAGTACTGGTCCCCGTTGACAATCTGGGGTGGGGTGGCCTTGGGGTTGCCCGCCAAGGCTCGCATCTCATCTCGGAGGGCGTTGTCCTGGGAGATGTCCACTAGCTGGTACTGGATCCGTTTCCCGTCTAGGATGCGGGTCACCTCACTCTGCTGGGACTTGATCTAGGGGCAGAGGATTGACACAGTCGGCAGGCAAGCTGGAAAATTTATGGAAGGAACTCTGGTCCGGGGTTAGCAGGAGCTTTTGTCCTCCTGCCCACTCTACGGGGAGATTCTGGGCACTAAGGGATGGGAAGGGTCCAAGAATGAAGGGATCACCTACAGGAGTCTCAGAGAGAGAAGACAGCCAAGTCCTGGGTAAGTCAGGGAAGTAGGACTCGCCAGGGCCAGGCCCTACAGCAGAAATACTCTCCTCCACAGCCTCACAGTGGAGAGGAAGCGGGGATTAAGGAGGAGTGTGTAGGGGGTGTACAAGAGAATGGGTGACCCCATAATGGTGGATGGGAGTGGGAAACTCATGCTGGGATGCCGAAGGCTCCCTGGTGTGTGGAGGTGTGGGCCGTATACCCCGGACTGGACCTGGGAGGTCATACCCCGCACCTCACTGCCTCCATCGTGGGGGCGGCTCCCGGGAGCCGGTTGGGAGCACAGGGAGACCGCCCGCCCAGGCACACACTTACTTCACGAGAGCCGGTGACCGACGTGCTGTAGACGCGCAGACCACTCATACTGCAGGAAGGGGACACGCAAACCAACCGAGGGATGGTGGGAGCGGCAGCTGCACTGCTAGGAACGACGCTGCCGCCGCGCTTGGGAGCGGTTTCCTTCCTGCTCCGCCCGCGAGTCGGTGCTCTCGGGGCCAATGAGCTGCGCAGGCGGGCAAGGCGGAGCCTGCATGGCACCGCCCTGCGCTGGAGGCGCCCTCCCTGCTCTGCTCTGTGGCCTGGAGCCCAGAGGACCACCCTCCTCAGCAGCTAGCTGTTGGCTGCGGTCAGCCCTGACTTGGGGCTCACGGCGGCGTGTGGCTGGGGAGGGACCAAATGGCAGAACGGTTCGGCTAAAAACTTTTCTCAGTTTACCCGGGTTTTGAACATCCAGTGCTCAGGGCAGTGCCACCCTTGTCTCCAGGAGGTCCCTTAACAGTACAGCTCAGCATGGAACTTTTGAAGGCGGGACAGTTTCCAAGCTTAGGAACCGCAGCAAGGGCGGCAGTGGGATGGTGGGGGCGCTGGGAGGGGCACTGCACCCAGGACACTTTCCCTCAAGCACCTCCACTCAAACAGGCTCTGACAAGAAAGGGTGGTGGCTGTAAACTGGGGCCACACCCTTCAGAAGCCAGATGGAGGAGGTAAGGAGCTGCAGGACAGCTCACTGGTGTGTGGAGGCAAAGGCTAGTGCCACGTCTTGAAAGCCTGCCTCCAACTGGCCCTTGGTAGAGATCCATAGCTAGTTTTGGGGCAGTCCCAGTTCAACTCTTGTTGAACATGACACCCCATGGCTTTAAATATTAGGAATTCAGCTGATGAGGTGGGAAAGAGTCCAACACCCACCCCAATTTTGGAGGAAGCAGTTAGGTTCACTATAGCTCCCCTCAGTAGAGCCAGGGCTATATTGGTGAAGGCCAGGAAGCCAGTCCTGCCCTCTGAGGCAAACTATCTGGTTGTGGGGAAGTTAAGTCCTCAGAAACCCAGAAGCTGCTGACTTCCGAGATCTGGTTTAACTTTGCAGTGACAACTGGCTGGTGGGGAGCTCTGCAACTGAGTGTGGGCAGACTTCATCTGTCCCCACCCGGACAAAGCAGAAGTGGGAAGAGATTCAGACAGCAAGCTGGATCTGCCTGAAGCCAGTGAACTAGTCTTTGGCTCCATAAAACAAAGTGAGGGCTGGGCAAGGGAAGCCGGGAGGCAATGAGAAACTGAAGCATCTGTTAAATGTTTTATTCTGTAATCAAAATAGGCAATACAAATCAGTCGACATAACAAAGATTCATATAAATAACTTTATAAACTTTACAAAGAAAAAATACCCGTGAGCATGGAGGCTGGGCTCCCAATGACTTAAGGGTGGACACCAACCAGGCAGCTCTGGTTTTAGGAGGCAGAAGCCCAGAGGCTGGGGTATCCAGCCAGCTGTGGCTGCTCTGAAGGTAAGCCATCCATAAATAAAACACAAAACGTATGAAAACACTTAAAAAGAAGGCCACTCAGGCCAGTCCTGGAGGTCCAGGAACCTTTCAACAGGCCAGAGGCTTAGCAAAAGTCCTGTCATGGCTGCCTCTGTAACCCTCAAACTAGAGGTTCAGGGCTGGCCCAACAACCAGATAAAACTGAGACCATCCCTAAATCAGGAGGCAAGAAAAACCAAAAAGGTGAGGGTCCAAAGGCCCTTGTGAAACACAGAACCCCAGGAAACACTGAACACTTTATTTTAGAGCTGACCCACACTAGAAGCTCTGAACTCTCAAGGAGTCAGAGAGGGAAAAGGAAATCCCCCCAACCCCAAACAGGAGGCACAAATCAGGGATAGTTACAACCCTAACATTGGGAAGGGGTGAGCAGCTTGACAGTTGCCCTGTGGTCTTCTGGGGAAATGACTATCCAACCTGGGAACCACAGGGCAATACCAGAGGAGTCTGCACTTAGCCCAAATGGGGCAGCTACCTGGAAGGCCCGAGTGAAGGAGAAAGGTTATGCTGACCACATTACAGGGCTCCAGGGGCACAGAGCTTCCTGTAAAAGACAGCACAGCAGGCAGGCTGAAGAGCCCTGCTGTAGTCCCTAAGCCAGCAATCCTAGGGGGACTTTGCTAAGGGATAGATAACCCTGAGGCCTCTGTGGGAATAACAGCCCTGAGGAAGCAGGTGCCTGAGAAAACCCAGAAAGCCAGCTGATTTCCCAGGAAGGCTGACACACGAGGCCTGAGAATCCTCAAAAAGTTGCTACTCCTACCTAACCTCTTAGGCCTATCTTAGAGGATCAGCAGGACCAAGGTGTGGAGCAGGAATGAACAAGGATCATCCTGGAGGATGGAGAGGGAGGTGAGCAGCCTGTTTGCTTCTGATTTATCAGTTGAATCTGCAAAAAGGTTAATTAGTAACTCAGCCTTTCAGAGTAAGGTAACAGGTAAAACATAACCCAGTAAGGCAAAGCCAGTGTACAGCAAAACAGGCAGACTTTTCACATCAACCCTGACCCAAGATTCAGGCTCTCCCTGCTGGGTGCAACAGCAGAAGGCAGGATTGTCAGGCAGGAACCTTCTGGCGAGGCTAGTTGCAGCCAGATCCTCCCTGGCACTCTTCACTGTGTGGCACAGTTTTCTCCCATGTCCTGGGCATATCTGTCTGACAGGCTGGTCCTTAAGTCCTCGATGTCATGACGCAGCTGCTGAACCTCTTCTAGTTTTCTCCTGATCACATCTGGCTTCTGCAAATCTAGCTGAGTCCCTGGGAGCTGGGTGGCTGAGGAGAAGAGGATTTTAAGAGTGTTAGGCAATCAGTTGACTGAAACTTCATGAGGAATGGCAGGACGAGTAAGCTGTTTTTTTTTTTCTTGTTTGTTTTTCGAGACAGGGTTTCTTTGTAGCTTTGGAGCTAGTCCTGGAACTAGCTCTTGTGGACCAGGCTGGCCTCAAACTCATCTGCCTTCCTCTGCCTTCTGAATGCTAGGATTAAAGGAGTAAGGTGTTCTTAAAGCGCTATGATCTTAGGACACAGTTTTTCCCCTCCAATACTGAGGACTGAACCAGGGTTTTGCTTATACTAAGGATTCAACCACAAACTAAAGCTCCTAACTTAGGTTTCTATCCTCCCCTGCCACCCTGACAAAATGGCTAGCAGCTAGCCTGATAACAGGCTGTCAGAGGAATAGAGAGGGCAAGGGAGACAGTAAGACTGCTAGTGGCCACTGGGTGTGGGGCTGGGAAAGGTAAGAGACCTGAAAATCCAGGCATCTTGCCAGCTCCCCTCCACCCCCATTTTCAGACATGACACTTAAAAGAACAAGCTGGTATCTGGGTGGTGGTGGCATGTGCCTTTAATCCCAGCACTCAGGAGGCAGAAGCAAGCAGATCTCTGTGACTTTGAGGCCAGCTGGTCTACGGAGTGAGTTTCAGGACAGTCAGGACTGCACAGAGAAATCCTGTCTCGAAATACCAAAAGGAAAAAAAAATAAAGAAAAAAAGAAAAGGATGGAAATAGTGAGCTGATAATTTGTTGCCTAAGGCCTGCTTTCTGCTTGTCCTCCATGCAAGCATCCTCTAAGGAGGCCTGTGTGTGAAACACTTAATGAACACTTACTTTGACAACTCCCACAAGGCAATGAATGGCCAGACCTATGCACCTGGTTCACAATTACCGTATAGCAAAGCTGCATGGGTGAGAGAATGAAGGCCCTTTTGATGACTCACAGTGAATTCCTAGGAGCAGAGAGAGGTTAGGGTTATGGCCCTGGGCCCTTTGGGTCACAATGCTGCAGACAGCTTGCAGATCTTGAAGGCAAATGGCCAATTCCTGGTGTAGCTCATATGCCAGTTGGGCCGCATCTGGTGAAGACGGGGACCCTGGTTGGGCCTGACGCAAGTGCTCTTGCAGTGTTAGATTCTTCTCGATCAGGTCCTGGTTTTGCACTGAGAGCTAAGCAAACAAATGGATAACTGATTAAGACCCAAAGAGAGGCAATGATCTGTGTATTTGAATGTGCATGGGTGTGAAGGGGAAATTTAGTCACATTGTTACTCCCCATTGTTACCCACATAGGCTTCGTGCCACCTTCCCCTCCCTACAACCCCTAGCTCCCCCTCTACAAACACTAGCTCCTCCTGTGTGTAGGCTGAGCCCAGGCCCTTAGGGACCCAGCACTGGAGAGGAAACTATTCCTCAGCAGGATCTGAGTCATCAGCCTCCAGGTTTCAGTCCAGGAACCAGAGAAGATGCTCCCACCCCCTAGGAACTCTATCTGAAGCCAGTCCTTCAGCCAACTCTGTTAGCTAGGCTATTAGAGATGGCTGAACGTGAACAGTGAAATCTGAGAAGACACCGGTTTCAATCTCGCCTTGCCACCCTGACAAAAGTGGCCAGCAGCCAGCCTGCTAACAGGCTGTCAGAGGAATAGAGGGGCAAGGAACAGAGTAGGAGTGCTAGTTGGGTGTGGGGCTGGGAAAGTGAGAGACCAGCCTGTCCCCACCCCCACCCCTTTATTTTTGAGACAGGGTATAACAAAGCCACATAACCCAGTCTGGCCTCAAACTTCCTACATAGCTGAGGATGACCTTGAACTTCTAATCCTCCTGTCTCCTTCGCCTTCCAAGTGTAGGGGTTACAAGTATGTACCACTACCCCTAGTTTATAGCTCAGGGCTTCATGCATGCAAAACAAGTACCCTAATAATTGAACTATATTCCCTAACCCATCTTTGCTCCTTTGTTTGATACAGGGTAGTAAACTAGACTGGCTTTGAACTTGTAGTCATCCTCTTGTCCTCCAGGGAGGTAGAGTTCTAGCATTCTACATTTCAAGCTCTCCCTGTAGTACAGTTAGGATTTCCTATACAAAGCGGCTATTTATTGTTTTTCGAGACAGGGTTTCTGTGTTGCTTTGGAGCCAGTCCTAGAACTAGCTCTTGTAGACCATGATGGCCTCTAACTCAGAGATCTACCTGCCTCTGCCTCCCAAGCGCTGGGATTAAAGGTGTGCGCCACCACCGCCTGGTCAGAGCGGCTACTTATATAAGGCTGTCGTTGCCTTCCCTCTTCCTGAGAGCCTCCCCTCCACATCCCCCACCTCTGGTCTCTGCCCTTCACCTACACTGGGCCACATCACAATCCTTGTTCTGGGAGATGTCTTCCTAGGCACTGGGCCAGTGAACTCTGTGGGGCTACTAACAGCTCTACTCATTACACGAGTGTCACCAAATCTTCATTTGAGGGCTGTTTGTGTGTGAGACAGGCATGCCTTGAACTCAGCCTCAATTTCCCAAGTGCTAGGATTACACATACGTAAAGCTGTACCCTGCTCCCTCAGTCGTCTTGACCTCCCCTGCCTCCAATCCCATAAACCTGTGGTTGCAGGAAGACTGTGCGGAGGGAGAAAAGGAGGGGATCCCATATCTAAAAAGCATTCCCGGGTGACTATGGTCACTCTAAAACAGTTCTAGGGCCTTAAATATACAAGATAATGCAATGTTACTATCCATTCCTTTGTTAAGAAGCTCACAGTCCCTTCTACACTCTTGTGGGGTAAGAATGGGGTGGGCAGACAGAGAAATCAGATTCGTGGAGGCTCTATGAACCCAGCCAATGCTTACCTCCTTCACGGCTGTGCGCATCTGCTGCAGGGCTGTCTCCCTCCTCTGTGCCTCCTCTCTCAGGGCCTGGCTTATTCCTTCTTCTTGAGCTAATTCTTCCTTTAGGCTCTAGAGACCACACAGTGAGATATTGTGTAGAACTACCAAGGGTAACAGATCTGATTTGGATGGTATCAACTTTCACCTGGGCTACACAGTGAAGCCCACCCTACCACACAGCTGCTTTAAGGGTGATTATGAGAAGAGCTTGGACCTGACACTTTCCACTTAAACCAGGGCTGTAAACCTTCCTAATGCTGCAACCCTTTAAAACAGGACCTCATGTTGTGGGAACCTCCAACCATAAATTTACTTTTGTTGCTACTTCATAACTATAGTTGTGTTATAAATTATAATGTAAATATCTGTGCTTTCAGGTAGCCTTAGGTCTGTGAAAGGGTCATTTGATCCCAAAAGGATCGTGACCTACAGGTTGAGAACCACTGATTTAAACCCTTTCACTTAATGAGCCATTAACACCTAAAGCCCTGGCATTTTAAATACTCACCAAGTATGACTATCTCCCGACAACAAGAACTGAAAGAGGTGAATTACACAGACATAACTGGAAAGGCAGGCTTGTAGCCTACAGCTTCTTTGGTGCATTTCAAATTTTGTGTGAACCCCTTTTATTTTGTGCGTATGTATGTATGTATGTATATGTATCACAAACACTATATGTATGTGTGTTCCCTGTGTGGGTCTGCACATGTGTAAGTAAACATGCACATATACAATGTGTGTGGAGGTCAGAGGGTCATGTGTCTTTTCTTGATTCCTCTCCAGGTCATCCTGCATCTGGCTCGATGACTAGCACTGGAATTACAGCTGGGCTGTCACACTCACCTAGCATTGACATGGTGCTGGGATCAGAACTTTGGTCCTGACACACAAGTAGTGCTTTTTCTATTAATCCATAGCTCCAGCCCCTGGGGTAAAACCTTTTAGAGTTCAAAAAACCTGAGTAAATCTATTTCTCGGAGAATATAATTAATGAACACTCCTACTCTGGCCTGAAATAAGAACCAGGAGTCATCGCTGGTTCTTTCCTTTTTTTTTTCCCCTCAAGACAGGGTTTCTGTGTACCTTTGGAGCCTGTCCTGGAACTAGCTCTTGTAGACCAGGCTGGCCTCGA
>LOJH01047136.1:760-13270 GCA_001685095.1 Ellobius talpinus
CCGGCTCATGTGCTTTCTTTCAAAACCACTTAATGCTGCCAGCATGAGCATGGGTGCAGGTCTATCTACTGGACCACAGCTACCCAGTTAGGGGCCCCATCTGAAGACAACTTGACTCTCCCTCCTCTAAAAGCCACCAGCTGTCAATAAGCCCTCTTTCTTCAATTGCCACAGCTGTGCCTTTCTCTCCAGAACGTCAGCTACTTTGGGATGATGCAGTATCTAACCTTTTATGGTTGGCGATTGCCATTTAGCAACAAGTACTTACGTTACTTCCATGTCTTTTCTTTTCCCCCATGGATGAGTAAATAGCTTGTTTCTTTATAGCACTGAATAATTTTTCAATAATCTTCTGGATGTAGCTGAGTTTAGTTTAGCTGTCTATTCATCTACTAAAGGACACTTTGCTGTTTCCAAGACTGAGAAGTCGTGAATGAAGCTTTAACTATGAACATCTGTGTATAAGACTTTGTGTCCATAAATTTACCCTTTGGAGTCAATACCAAGGAGAGTGACTGCTGGATTACTCTGGAGAACATGCTAATTTTATTATCATATTTATCTATCTATCTATCTATCTATCTATCTATCTATCTATCTATCTATCATCTATCTATCTATTTTCGAAACAGGGTTTCTCTTTGTAAAAGGTCTGGCTGTCCTGGAACTCACTCTGTAGGC
This sequence comes from Ellobius talpinus, assembly GCA_001685095.1. Classification (NCBI taxonomy): domain Eukaryota; kingdom Metazoa; phylum Chordata; class Mammalia; order Rodentia; family Cricetidae; genus Ellobius; species Ellobius talpinus. The sequence goes on from LOJH01047136.1 coordinate 1,442, forward strand.
CAGGCTAGTCTGTGAGCACAGAGATCTGCCTCTCTCTGGGATTAAAGATGTGGGCCACCACCACCTGGCTCGATCCTGCTGTTTTAATTTGCAGTTTCCTGTGAAGCTTCTTGTTGCATTATCTGCTGTTCTTCCTTCCTAGATTATATGTTCCCTGGAAGGCGACCATATCTATCTTAGTTTCAATTCTATCTTCATTCTCAGTAACAATCGGAGGCATCCTGTGGACCCCTGTATTTTTGAGTGGTTGGATGACACAGCCAGGAACCTGAGCATCAGCTTACCGAGCCATCTCATGGCTGTTTTCCATTATTCCTTGAGAGCACCTTGGCCGTGGGTGTTGGAGCTTAGACCTTGCTGCATTTTCAGGCCACAGTTCTAGCCTATCCATTCTCCAGCCCCTCTCAACTCAGTTCTAGCCACTGTTTTAGCTCCCATCTTGAATCACCCCAAAGCCAAATCACCCTTTTGTCTTCTGTACCCACTATCCCAGTAAGCAAAATGGGGGCCCACAATGGAAAACCTTCACTCTTTATGCAGTGGGAAGCAACATGTTTTCTCTTTTATCTCTTTGCTCTTGTTCTCTAGTAGTTTTCATTGCCGATAACTCACGACCTACCAGCTCCATCCTAACTGGGTACGTTTTCTTTTGGTACTGACTGATGCTTCTGCAACACTGTGCTCTGTGATGCACCAAGTCCTGGCTGAAGCCAGAGGTCCTGGCCTGATGCTGTGTACTGTTTGCTGGCTCAGATCTTTGCTTTGCTGGGTGCGATGAGGTGCTCAGTCCTGCAGTGTGCATCTCCTGAGCTCTGCAGGGTAGCGTTCTGGTCGAGTTCAGCCAATGGGTGGCAGAGACAAAAGGATACTTTCTCCCCAACCAGGTTTCTAGCTCTCACAGCATGGCCCTTCCTCTATATTATTCCCTCACTCTGTTACCAGCCCAGGGGAGAAAAGGTCTTTTCATACTTGTTAGGTAAGGTGCCTTATCTACCTTGATTTATCTGGCAAATCAGCTTGCATGTCTAAAAATATTCATTTCCTCAGTTCTTCAACTTATCCACCTACAATGACTCATGGCTTTCTCTTATGTAAGCTTTATGAAACTTTAAAGTTTCAGTGCGTAGGAATCATATAGTTTGTATTAATTACTTTAATAATACTGTGACAAAAATATTGGACAAGCACTTAAAGGAGGAGGACTTTATTTTGGCTCATGGTCTCGGAGGGTTCAGAGTGTGCTTGTCTGACACTGTGAACCTGGGAAGAACATCACGGCAGCAGGAACACTTGTGAGGTTGTTACTTCATGGCAAAAAGGAAGCAAGGAAGGAGGAGACTGGGAATGAGGTAACCTTGAAAAGCTTGCTCTTGGAGAGAGTCACTTCCTTCATCTATATCCCACCCACCAAAACGGAAGTACTATATAGGAACCGAGCCTGAGAGGAGCATTTCATACCTGAGCCATGACTCTTAAGTTTTCCTGCTTTAGTCTTTGGGGATAATCAAAAACTGCGGATGCCAAGATTTCAAGCAGCACAATGATTGGTTCTGAGGAGCACCAGAACTCCAGTAGGTCCTTTGTCACTGTGCATTCTTCGAGCGTTGCTGACATTGCTGCTACTCTTCTGGTTGAAGGAAGGACAAGATTGGTAGACAGTGATTCAGGAGGCAGAAATCACATATATGCCCGGGTTTGACGTGATTGTCCTAGCAAGATGGGGTTTGGGGAAAACCAAGTTGCATTTTGGCCACTGGAGAACATATTCTTAGTATTGGATTAGCCTCTTTAGAACTGGAAGAGTTCATAACTTCCCAATGGATGCATTTTCTTATAGTTTGTTTTTGTGTTTCAGAGAAATTTTGGTGATTGATGTCTCTATCCATTGAATAACTTATTGGATCAGATCAAAATGATCGCTACATTTCTAATATTTTGTTTTTAGTGGGGCTATTTTTGATTTTTGGTGGTGTCAAGATGCATTTTGGTGCCACACTTTATGCCTTTTAAGATGATGTAAGCACAGATGGAAGAGCAGCGTGGGAAAGGCAGAATCCCTCAGTGGAGACAAAGAAGGGGAAAAGGTCTAGTGATAGGGAGCCCAGACCCCAAGAAGATGTGTTGGCCAAGATGTTCGAGGCACACGTATAAAGATGGGCAGCTTTGGGTATTAGTTATCAGTGTCGCCTTCACAATTTGGAAAAAGCATCATCTGATCTATTTAGATAGCTTTCTCTATAAATGAGGATTCTAGCTCATGGAGAGTTATGTAAGATTTTACACAGATTTTGCACCCTAAATTTTGAGACATTTTAGCACATCACACGATGCTATAACACTATTTCTCAGTGATCATAATGGCTTGGAGAATTGCAAGAAACAGCTGAATGGCTGCGCTCTGACATAACCCAACCCAGGAATGCTTGATGTGTTCCCAGTTCAGTTGGCCAGTGCTTACAGTAAAGGACACTTTTGCTGGACTCTTAATACTTATCTTTATTATGAAAGTGTTTCCAAAGTAAAATGATCCTCATAATAACAATTACTTCCAAAGATCAAGAATGAATAATTATATTTCCATATAAAAATCAGCAAAACACGGTAACAGTACATGGAATAATTCTAACTGGCTAATGGTACACTATTTCACTTCTGACAGAAGCTCAAGTACTGAACTCTCTTTAGAAAACAAAGAGCTTCCTGCACCTATCCTGGTCCTCACTGAAAGTCAGAAAAGAGAAACACATTCCCAATTAACCACCATCCTTTTCTATGACAGCAAACAGCCATGAAGGTCGATGAATATGATTTGGGCAAAGGAACCATGAAGACTGGGAGCTTAGGGGAAATCAAACTGGCGTGTGTTTTCCACATTTATGTTAATCAACCATTGAGCAGAAGCCAGAATCATAACAGAACTATTCCAGAGCTTTGTAGCTAACATTAAAAAAAATTCTTCACATTAAGGAGTTTTACAGATAGTTTATGACATTCACTGTAGGTAAAAAGGGTAGCAAATATGAATGAAAGCAACTTTTTCACTGAACACAGAAACTATGATGACTGACGGTACCTCAGTTCCCAGGAGGCTCACAGTACAGGAAGCCAAGCATTCGTGGACCTGTGCTAAGGAAACATGGGGCACACCTTTTAATGTTTTTTCCTCCCAGGAAAATGGGCCCGGACACGGGAGGAGGTGTGGGAAGAGCTGATCTAACGGTCATAGGTAAACTGAAAGGAGAAACACGTTAGCATTTGGCTTTCTCTCACCAGAGCTGCAGAAAGCTAAAGGGAGGTTAAGTGAATGAGATAAGGTGGGACCACCTCTAGGCTAATGGAGCCCTCTCATCACTTCCTGGCAATCCTGGAAATACCCAACCCCGTTACAGATGCCATATGCCATCCGGTGGTAGAGGCCTTTTTCACTTCTTAAGAGTTGGTGAGGCCTCAATGCACCCATCTGCCAATGCATTCATTTCAAAGGCTCTGGTTAAATCCAAGTCACAAGACCATGCAAGAGGAGAAGGTCCTCCTTGGGGTGCCTACAGATTTCATTACTTATGATGATTTATGTACTTCATTACAATTTTCTTGATGAAAACTGGCTACCTTTGAGTACTGGTTACAGGGGTTTCAAGCAGCTGTGGTCAGGGCTCCCTCACATCTGCTTGGCGCCCCCTTGGGGCGGGTTGGTGTTATGTTCGCACAGACAAACCACAGGGCTCTCCTTTGGCCCCTGAGTTTGTGGAGCTAAAATGTGATTGGTAGAATATTGCTAATTAGCCTATGGCATTTGGAAAATGGCACAATTTCAACTCTGCAGGGGAGGCTGATACTGGGAAGAAGACAAGTGAGGAAAAAGTCTCGTTTCACTTTCTAAGAAGTGTGTGGTCATTCCTGGCAGGGACAACACAGTTGCGTCCACATGGGATAGTTAAAGCTCTCCTCATTTCTTTCCGCACAAGAACCCGAAAGAGCCACGCCATCACTTTCCTTTCAGGCTGACTTTTACCTCACTTCATCTTTTTCGCATTTGGATGTTATAAACATTTCAGGGCCATGATTCCTTATTTACTAAGCAGGAACAAGTCAAAGACAAGAAAGTAAGCATGTGAAAGCCTGAAGGCCACAGATGCCACATAAAATGTGAACACTTAGCCTTTTATTCCCAAAGGTGTTGAAGCCTCTCTGGATATGACATCGTCTCCCATACTGATCAATGGACCTATAGACACCTTTGGAGTAATTCTGTAATACTTTTTACACTTCAAATTAAGAAAAATACTCAACTATCTGGGCAATTATTTTCCACCCAAAGGATTACTAATACAAGATAAATGGGTTGGACACAATCAAGGGTGCCATTCATTCTCTCAGAAGAACTTGTCAGCAAAGACGTAGGTAAACTACAATGAAGTCATTTTTAACAGGCAGACTACAGCAAAGTCTCATTCTTACTTAGCCCAAATAGCAACGAGATTTAAATGAAAGATAGAAGACTCAGACCTCTTCTTTCTAAGACGAAGGCATTCAGTTTGCTTAAACTCACACTCTACCAAGTAGAGTCAGTCACATGTCCCTTAACATGTTCTGAGAAATGTGTCCTTAACTGTTTTGTCATTCTATGAACGTCGCTGAGTGTACTTACATACAAGCAGACAGTATGGCCTCTCAGTGCCTAGGCTGTCATCATCTTTTGGGACCACGGTAGCACATGCTGCACATCCTTGAGTGCAGCGCTGTGGCTGAGTACATGGCTGTGCTCAGATGAAAAGTTGACATTGTGAGACTTGCCCATCATATGGACTGAAAATCTGACCTAGCTTTGCTTGCTCCCTGCCTTGTCTACCTTGTTCATCTCTGTTAGATGGCACAATCGAAAGGGAATGTGGGACATCCTCCGCCTGGCAGTTCAGCAGCTTTAGAACCCTGGCGCTAAATGGCAATGATCTGTGTTCTTACAGTAAACACTCAACCGACCCACAATACTGATACTTGTGGCTGCTCCTCTCCTCTCAACATCCACGGGACTGGATTGGAGACAGTGAACTGGGCTTGGCGTCTGTGTGACAGCAGGTGCTCTAGGACCTGGGTTCTGTCTTAAGGAGCTCTGTGGACAAGAGGCTGAAAGGGTAATGCTACTCTCAGCAGGTGGGAAGCAAACCAAAGGAGAAGGGAAGCTTCTAGGGTACATGGGAATGGATTTTTTTTTAATGAAAAGAATATGGGTGAAGATGAATCAGTAATAATTTGGTTTTACTGGTTTTTGGAGAAACATATATATACACACATAAACCACACACAGCATTTACTGACTCAAGGCCAAATTCTACTTGATTTCCCACATCCCCCCCCCAATCTAGGTAAGCTATAGCATTGGAGATCAAAAGTCACGTTTCCTAGAGTCCTTCCTACACACACCTTGGTACCCTGGGAAATCTGAATGTGACCAGGAGGAAGAGGACATCACCACAGGCTAAGCTAATTAAGAAGAACACTACTCGGACCTAACCTATAGCTGGATTTACAAATCACACTTCTGAAAGCTATGGCCTGCCACAGGTGGACAAGATTCCTCACACAGTGCCCGTTCTCAGGCTTATCTGGTCACTATGGGAGAAGAGGAAGCAGAGATAATAATATTCTATTCCAGGAAAAGCCTACAAACTCCATTTCAATTCACCAAACAGAATTATTTTCTCTAGAATATAAAATGAAACAAAAATTTGTAGACACGCAGAAGAACGAGTCAAGCTAATGGGATCAGAAAACACATCCCTAGTCTAACCAGTTTAGAACTGCCTTTGATATGGGCAGAATCAACTTACTTCATTTTATATACCTCTTCTGAATTTACAAACTGATCTTAAAATTCTTCTGTGCAAAAAAGGGTCACCTGGTTCAAATTCAGATACACTGTGGTCCTCAAGTTCATCTCACCCCTGGGAGGATGTGCCCAAGATATTAAAGCAAGATGGGCATGCTCCCTAGCTAAGATGATGAGAAAGGTTCACCCTTCAACACTGCTATTGTTTTCACCTATTTGCATTTGAGCAAATGCTCTGATTACTAACAATACCTTTGGTGTCTTATCACTGGTCTCATAAACTCAAACACTTCCAAGTTTTACTCTTAGACATGTAACTGTTTTGGTTAATAAACCAGCCAGGCTCAAAACACACAGTCGGTTGCGCTGTCTTCTACAGCAACAAGTAGACTGCTTCCAAGCATTTAAAATGGTGATCTGGACCATACCAGAAAATACTGTTTTGTAATTGGGTGGGGAAAGATCTAACATTGCAGTGAATTTTCTCTTACCTAGTCACTCACAGGTTTCAGAGTAAGGGTATAAAGATTTAATTAAAAAAAATCAAATGAACTACGGATGGCTCTGGGCAGAACAATGACATGCCCTGCAGCATTTTGCTTTTGGCTACTCAGTGCCCTGATTGTTTTGGATTCCTGTTTTAGGTGATGCTTGACTTAGGAGTATTTGTATTACCGTTCAATTCCCTTTTTACTAAAGATGAGATGAGATAAAATCCTTGGCTCAAACGTGTGGTTTTTGAAGCCACATGCCAATGACAGTGGCCTGGGTGGGTGGGGGCGGGGCACTCATGAACTACTCTTTGGTAACTTTCCTCATGGCTGTCACTGCCATCATCCAGGAGAATTTTTGCCGTTTTTCTGGAAATAGCTCCACTTGAATAAAAATTCTTAGGAGCCCCATGAGTCTTCAGAGAGGTAAATAAAACAGCCTTGCAGTGCAAACCTGATACTTTTAGCAACAAGAAAGTCATTGTGGGATGCATTTAAGGAGAAAGGCGAAGGGTAAATGGTCTTTCTCCCACAAGTCTAACACTAGGTAGGGCTTTCTCTTGAGAGCTGGCGGCAGTACAGTGCTTTGCACGGAAGGCAGCTTTGCCAACTCTTAAAACACTCATTCTTTTTTTCTGCCTCAAAACATGCTTGGCTTCTTTTTTACACGGCAAGACAGAAGACTGGGCTAATACAGTAGGAATTCTGGAAAAGACCTGGTTGAAGTCAGTTGCTATCCTTATGTGATTCCCAGAACACAGAGCAAGTCCCTGGTATATGCGTCCCTTTGTGTCCGTGAGCTTAAGCAAGTGACATTGTTTCAGAATCAGAACACTGGCCTCACTAGAGGGCAAAATAGCAAGGTCAACTCCCGACCATCTACCACGTTAAAGAAATCACATATTTGTATGCAAGAGACAAACTATTCCAAAGCAATTTCATATAAAATTCCAAAGTCCCCTAAGAGCTAGCCTCTTTCATTTGAACTGCTAATTGACCACAAAGAGTGATAACTAAAACACCAGGTTCGTCCTGTTTAGACTCCCATGGGACAACAGTCACCGGCTATATATGGGCAATCACAAAGTGGGTGCGGAACAGAAAGAAAGCCAACCTATTGGGAGCTGTGTGGGGATCTTGCACGGGGTTTTACTTGCTGTAAGTGATGAAGTAAGCTGATGCTGATGCTCACAGCACACTGGACTACAGCATGAGAAGCAGGTAGACCAGATGGAGCATCTCCTTCACGGTCAGTCACGAGCCCAGAGGAAAAGGAGTGAGGGGATCCTCGACTATCCACAGATTTACAAACAAATAAAAAAATAAATAATATTCTAAGACAAATGCAAATATTGTTCCCTTGTGTCAGTTACATACAGCATGCCTACGTAGAATGGGATTTCTTCTTCAGTCACAGACAGGACACATGGCAGTACACTATTCAGAATGCTTTGAGAATCCTAATTTTTTTTGTCTCTGGTGATGAGATATCAGGAAAGGAACTGCATTTGCAACTTATTAAATACTTCCAGGAACAAACAGTTCCCTTTGTTGAGGACTTAATAGTTTTGGGTAGTTAATCATCCATGGAGCATGGACCAGTCAGGAGATACCCGTTGGTACCACTGGTCCCGTTGGTGGTTGTCGAAGCGTGTGGTTTCTTCCCTGGAGGTTCTGAGTCCTCATCATCCGAGCTAGATTCAATATCACTCCGGTCATCTTTGGATACCTGCGGAACACAAGAGTGGGAGTGAAACCAGCTCCGAGGACCGGCAGGGTGGCGCATGCCCCGCAGCTCATGCAACCACCCATGAGGATGAACTTAATTACATGTTACAAACAACAAAGAGGGGGACACTGCCACGGTAGTGTGTGCTCTTCCCTGGGGGGATATAATGTGTGTGACACAGCAGGTTGTGAAGAATGTAAGTGGATTTAGACACCACAGAGCCTGAAGGATATCCTCCACCATGGAGAATGTTGAGACCTTGAATCCCATTCTTACCCATAGTGATAGTGGGATCTATGCTACTGAAATGTCGCTTTAGGAACTGGGTCCAAATGAGTCAATTTATCCACTAATAACCATATTCTCCCTGACAATTACTTAAGGTTAACTCTCAATTACCATGCTAACAGAGACATACACACAATTGCTCAAGTCATTAAAAGCAAATCATTGCTGTCTGGCACTGTAATTCATTGTTTTATATTTAATTTCCCTTTCTTCTTTGCTAAAATGACTTTGAACCTTGTTTCAGATGTGACATAATAACAAACGTCACCAGATGACATTCTAAAGACTCTGTAGACCAGATAGGGTTTCAACTTCTGCCAGGAAGAAATCGATTGGCCAGATCTGCAAAAATTCTTTATTATGTGCCAGTTTCTTCAATTTTCCACTCAGTTTCATTAAGTAACGAGGACAGGAAAATAAGACACACGTCTATATGTTAACATGCCATGTGAAAAAATTCCTACTATGTATGGAATATGGTTATTAGTGAATAAATTGACTCATTTGTACCCAATTCCTAAAGTGACATCCTAGTAGCGTAGATACCACTATTACTATGTAGCAAGGAAACACTATATTGATTTTAAAACAAATAATTGGAATCCACTTCTCTGTAGGTCTACATTTTAGCCAGCACATAAACCTAGAGGGTCTTAAGATCTTTAAGCAAGTGTACTATTTACTTAATTAGTCAATTTTTATTTCGATACCCCGTCTCATCGTGTAGCGTAGACTTTGCAGCAATTCTACTTTAGCCTCTGGGTGCTGGGATTCTGGGTATCCACCCACATGCTCAGCTTTGTTCACACGATTAAGCTAGATGTCCAGAGGATCCTGTTGGCCTGGCTTCATGGGAATCTTCCCAGCCTGGTCTTCAGTGACTCCCTGGGGGGCTGGATGGACCGACTCTCAGAGCCTCTGGAAGATGTCCCAGAATTCCTGGGGGGAATTCATATCAGATCCTCTCCTCACCGCCGTCAACCTGAGAGCTGTGGAGTCTACTACCCCAAAACCATGAGGGAGTGAGGACGTCATCACTGGTAGGCAGGCAAAAGCAAAAGCTGCGAACTATCTTTCCGCTCTAACCAGTGATGGGCTGAATAGCGTACACATGTGCTCCTCAGTTCAGAGCCCTCTGAGGCGAGACTGCGCTCACATAGACGGTCTCACTCCGAAACGAAACAAAACAACGACCAACTTAGGTGTTGAGGCCACAAATGACTCAGGGGATGAGAAAATTCCAACCTAAAAGGCATGAATCATAGTACTGCCGCAAAGCGCCACCATATCAAGTCTATTAGTACCGAATCAAGGAGCTAATAGAGGACTCCAGATGCAGACAGTATTAATTTGCCTGCCTAGTAAGAGTCTTTTAAATCCCATGTGGAAAAATCCACAGTTATGATACTGTCAAAGAAAAAGGACAATTTAGAATGTCTAAAAATAACCCACAAGAAGAGCCCAGGGACAGGAGAAATCTTACTGCGTTAGGTGATAGCAGCAACGGCAGAGAAGAAACCTGAAGCCGAAGCTGTGGAAGATAATTAGTGACGATTTCTTCATGGAGATGAAGGACTAGCAGCTAGAGGGGAGAGGACAGGGCTGGTGGAAACAGCAATGCTCTAAGGAGACAAGTAATCTAATCTAGCGCACCCGTCATCTTCGGTTATTATACTCCCAGTACTATGCATGGGGATTTAATTTGTGTCCAAATGAAGACCAGAAAAATTTCAAAAGCAACATGAGTTCATTCTAAAGAATAAGAAGCCACAAGAGAAAGAAAAAAAATGAACTTTCTCTCCTAAGAACTTAGCCGATCAAAATAGTTTGGATTTGCATAGGTGGTGGTGTTGAGGACTGGCTTCAGAGATCATGACAAGTCGCCCAAATGCCTCCCGAGGAGGGGGCCGATTCTGTGGACCTCCTCACTGAGGACAGAGGGTCAAATGCTCTGTTTTCCGAAGATCGGGACAGCTGTAGCTCAGGTCTCCTTTCCGTACCACATGGATCAGCTGGTTCTGTTTCTCCCACTTCACACTGACTGTTTTAGTTTCTTAGCCAACATGTTAGGCACCAGTAGAAAAAAATCTACCCCTTCCTGTTGGACCAGCAGGATTTACGCGCTCACACAAAGGGGCAGTGACGGAACTCCCCCGGTATCTTTCATAGTTTGCGGAAACTAGGGCTGCCACGAAGCTTCCAAGAGTGCCAGCCAGTTAGACGGAAGAACAAGCATGGAACAAAGCCCGTAAACACCCCTCCAGCAGGCAAGTGTCACCCAGGACAGCAAGAGAGAAGACAAGAAACTTACATGTAAAGGGTTCCACTTCCCAGCCTTCCAGGGTGGCAGGAGGAAGAGAACAAAAAATGAAATAAGAAAACATCACGGACAACGATCTGGAAACGTCGCTGCTCTAGGCAAAGGGGCTGGCTCTCAAGAAGGCTTATTTAAGTCAACTCCATGATTCCATTTTAAAACAGAGACAAGTCAATTTTGTTGCAGAAGGCATGAACGTATTTATTCTGGGTTTCAGCAACCACAAAGCAACAGAGAAACTTTAAAAATGAACCAAATGGGAAGAAAATAATTTGGTTTGTGTTTCAAGGTGGTTTTGGAAGGAATAACACTGATTTCGATGAAATCAGAAATACGTGATTTCAAAGGAGCCAAAAATACCCTGACATTTCTGGGCCATCTCGGAGAGAGTGAGTCTTAGCTTACCTTGCCTTTTGAAACGGCTTTGCAGGCTATTTTCACAATCAAGTAAGACCAGAAGCAGTTCAGCCCTTGTAGCAGCAACAGCAGCAGGTTAAAAACCCACCAGGAAGGGTAGGGTCCGACGATCTCCCAACTTTCAAACAACGTGGTGTTTAACACCCTGAGGAGGAGAAGGCCATTACTGAACACAGCTTGTCACTCTGTTCTAAAGGAGCCCTAGCAGTTTCCAGGGAGCATGGGTCAACAGTCTCCCCCAGCGGCCCCCTCCCTCCCTGTGCAGACAGCTTGGGAGTTACCAGGTACTGAGGAGCCGTCCCTTGCAACCGTGCCCTGATGGTATGAGCTGCAGCAATTCTATCAGTGAAGTGTGCACCTCATTGGCGTTGTGCAAATCCATATACCTGTGGAACCACCACCGCCCACTCCCAGAACACTTGAAAAACGGAGTAGCTCTCTACCCTCTGTCCCAAGCAACTTCTATTTTCTGCCTCTATGAGCTGAGCTAAGTTCTGTTTGTGGAATCATGAAGAAAGGGTTATTGGTTCCTTCTACCAACACAATATCCCTAAGGTTTATCCATTTTGCCAAAAGTATGAGGATTTCTTTCCTGTGAAAGTGTAGGCACATACCACACTTTGTCTCTATATTCACCCACCAGCAGACACCTGGCTTGCTTCCATCCTTTGGCTATTGTAAATATTGCTTCTAAGAGTTAAGGCTCTGGGCTGGAGAAATGGCTCAGAGGTTAAGAGCACTGGCTGCTCTTCCAGAGGTC
>LOJH01047137.1:0-13270 GCA_001685095.1 Ellobius talpinus
GGGACAAAAAGCAGGCCAGCCTGCCGATCCTATCACTACAGTAACTGGGCAGGCAACACGCTCCAGCCATCTTCCTGTCTCTGTGCCCCGTTACCCAACAGCTTCCAACACTGGGGTGATAGGAACGTTGGATCCTGAGGGACTCTTCTATAGGTGAGACCCCAACTCAGCAAGCATTCTTACCAATGAGCTACCTCTCCAGCACCCACAGATTTGGTTGTTTTTGTTGTCACTGTTCTTGAATTAATAACTGTAACGGTTAGTTTTTGTCATTTTGACAGAAACTAGAGTCACCTCAGAAGAGGGAACCTTAGGAATTGCCTGCATCAGACTGGCCTGTCTGCTTGATTAATGATTGATGTGGATGGGCCCATCCCACCGTGGGCAGTGCCATCTCTGGGTAGGAGGTCCTGAATAAGCTGGAAGAAAGCTGGTACTCAGGGTTCCTCTAGAGTCTCGTCGACAATTCTGGCCTTCAGGTTCCTGCCTCAATTATCTTGATGGTGGACTGTAACCTGAAAGATGAAGCAAACCCTTTCTTTCCTCAGGGTGATTTGGTCAGTATTTTATCACAGTAACACAGTCCAATCTAGGATGCTAACCCCTTGAGGCCAGCGTAGAAAGTGCTGAGTTTCACAGAAATGAACGAAGTCAAAATAGGGTTTCACTTTATTTGATGAGGCTTTTTATAGTCCATGTATTTATCAAACTTCCTGCTAAAATGAAAAAAATGAAACCCACCCACCCAAATACTTCTCTGGTTCTAATGAATTCTCTTTTTGGTAGGGGTGGGAAGAAAAGGGAGGAGCAGTTGCTGGCTTCACGTTCAACGTCCAGAAGGACAGTCAAGGTCAGAGAGACCTTAATCCCACATTTCTAAGGCCTTCCAATTGTTAACTTACCATGCTCATCATGACAGGGTACCCTACTTTGGGGGTACAGTTTATCAACTCACCATGCTCAACATAGCAAAGCACCCTACCTTGGGGGCACATTTATAGTTTTCTGAGTCCCAACAAATAGAAGTTATATTTATCTATCTGATGAAACCAGTAATACGTGAAAGACTCACCACTGTGATCATAAAAAAGAATCCTATTATTTCAGTCAACTGCCTCTGTAACATAATAGGTACCTTATCATGTCAATGGATTGTGTCATAATCCATCACAATGAAAGCTCATTTGAGGGCCAAATGACACTTGGAATTATTGTCTTAGTCTCTGACCTTTAGAAATGTGATCTGGAAGGCCATTTTAGGTTATAATCCCAAGGCTTCCTGGTGCCTCATCTTTGTTCCGTAACAGAAACAAAACATCTAAGTCTTAGTCATGAGAGCCAGACAACCCAAATGAAGAACCATTTACTGAGTGAAATGAAGCCTGTTCTTAACCATGCAGGACTTTCTCCCTAGGCCACTGCCAGGGATGTCCCTTCCAGCATGTACTGATATAGAAAATTTAACATGCCATGTGTGCCAAATACGGACTGCCCAAAGATTTCCCTAAAGGAATTAAAATGAGTGGCAGTTCTTTTTTTTTTAATTTTTATTGCTTTCCCAGATTTGGGGCCCCTCACCCCTCTGTCCAGCACAATCGATAACAGAGCACCCTTGCACTTCTCCCAGCCCATTGGGTTAGGAAAATATAAAAGACCAAGAGGTCACTGACCAAGCACCACTAGGAGGTGGCTACGTGAATAGCGACTGAGACTGTTAAAACTTTGCTTCCAAAATGGTTATAGAATAATAGCATGGGACAATGAACCAAGTACTATCCAAGCATGTTACACATGGCACTGATATTCATCTGCACATATATGTATATAGATATGCATATCAGTGTGTATTCATAGATCGCACATATATTTTTATACTTAGATACTCATCTGATCCTTACAACAGCCCAATGAACAAACAGGATATTATTATTATTAGCCTGATTTCAGAGATAGGAAACGAAGGCTCAGAGCGAGTCCAACTTCACACAATTTATATGCACAGGTGAAAGAGTTCAAATCCAGACAATTTGACTTCTGACTCCTGGTTTTCATTGCTGGGTTTTTGCTGGAGACACTTTCACTATCTAGGTACACCCTTCAGCTGCAGAGAAGATGATTTTAACCTCAAAGCAAGCTTTGAGGCAGAGTTGGGGAGACACCATGTAGTTGCCAAAGAAGACAGACGCCAGAGAAACTTACCGGTAAACCGTGAGTCTTGTGGCAATATGTAGATTAATAGAAATGGGTGAATTTAAGATATAAGAGTTAGTTAATAAGAAGCCTAAGCTATTGGCCAAGCAGTGTTATAATTAATATAGTTTCTGTGTGATTATTTCAGGTCTGAGTAGCTGGGAAGTGAACGAGCACCAAAAAATGTTTTGCTTTGATTTAAAAGTAATCTTTCCCGAGGAATGGTATTATTTCATTCAATAGTTATAAGGAACCATCAAGGTATGATATTGACGGGCTTACAGGAAAATACTAATAATAAATATTTACCGAGATTCTACCACATCCTAGGTACAATGTAAGGTGATCTGAACCCTTGTTTTATTAAATTCCAATATAAATCCATCAAGCTTGTATTATTATCTCCATCTCCAGAAGAGAATGATGAGATTTAGAGCAATTAAGATTACTCAGTAGGGGTTACAGCCTGGATCCAAACTCCTGATCCTTTGACTCAAAAGCCTAGACCATTACTACATAAATCAAAAGTTCCCGTGTGAAAAAGCTGCCATCAGAGATGGGGATCCAGTTTAGACGGGAGAGCACTTTTCCCCTTGACTGGGCAAAGTCCTGGGAGCTTCCTTTGGAAGGGGCTCAACAGTGTTCTTGACACAAAGCTGATGTTGTGTAAGTTTCAATAACTGTGGTTACCAGTTATTCTCATGCCCCAGGCACCATGTCACACCCTGGGAAAACACAAGTAGTTAAGTCCATTGATATTTATCTTAAAAGGCAAAACTTGTGGAAGGTGTGTATGTTATCAACACACTGTTTAGGAGGCACAATGGAGAAAGGAATTACATGGCTGGAAGTGGTTTCATCAACACTTCCTTAGATGAGTTGACTCCCAAGATCAATTGTGTGGAATGGATAGTGTTCTGGAAGGTAAATACAGGAGAATACAGTGGACTGTTTAAGCACACCGAAGAAGTCAAATGTATTTAAGTGGAACACTGTGGACTCTCAAGGTGTTCTTAGGGTTTGTGGATCACAGGAGCAACAATGAAGAGAAAACTAGAGCATCTTTATGACCGGGAATATACAGATATTTCTTAAACAGGAAGTTGAAGGTATTGATAACAGAAGGAAAAGGTTGAGGACATATCCTACTAAGAACAAGGGTACAGCAAAAACAGAACAAACAGGGGAGGGAATTGGGAGGAGGGGAGGAGGTGGAAAATTTTTTAATGACAATAAAAAAAGTGTCTGAAAAAAATGTGTATCGGATGGTCACTCTTTGTAACAATTTGTGCTCGGAGGAATGTGGAGTACAAAGATAACCAAACTTTATTATTATGTAGGGCAGAAAGACATGGTATCTATAAGGCTTCTTGATGTTTGTACTGAAGGAGGTTCTTTGGACTGCAAAATACATTCTATAATGTAGGCATATAAGATATGTAAAATGAAGGGAAATTAAATATGAAAAATGTCANAAACAAAAACATACCTCCAAGCAAATGAAAGGCAAGTGGGAGAGATCTAATCAGACACACACACACAGACACAGACACACACACACAGATATAGTATAGATAGTATATATGCAGGTTCTTTGTCTATAGAAAGATAATAAGACATTAGAACAAGAAAAATGAGGAAAAACCCAAAGAGTCATTTCACAAAGTAGTTATTAAAATGGCTAAGAATCCTACAAAACGTGGTTCACTAGACATTCAGGATGTGAGAGTTATAACTATAAGGAGATTTTACTACATAGCCATGAGGTCACATCTACACTGAAGACAGACGAAGCATCGAGGAATCAGGCAGTCAATAATGAAGCGTAAATTGTTACAACTACTTGGAAAAACCTATTTGACAGCATTCCCGTAAGCATGGTACATCATGCCCCATGATTCAGAGGTTCTGCTTCCAGACAGATGCCTCACACAATACAGAGTAGTGTGTATTAGAGAATAGCCATAGCAACAGTTGTTCCAGCTGGAAGATTGCCAACTAAGCTACCCACTAGAGAAGGAATAAGATAATATCGGGACCTTATACAACAAAACATTCACAACCATGGACTCCGGTAGTGAGAACAAACACTACCCAACTGTATACAACAGTGAGTAATGGAACGCTTGCGAGAAACCGTGGAGAGGAAAAGAGCTCACAGGGTGCCTTTCTGTGTGCATTGACAGCTGTTTTTGAACGACAGGATCAGTCTGTTAAGCAAACCCTTCCACAGATAAGAGGAAAACTCCCCAGTAAAGAGGACCTCTCTGAATACTGGCAGGCTGTCAGTATGTTAAGTGAGTTCTGGGTTTCCTTTTCCAAGGCTTCCTTGATTGTGCTCTAAGTGACTGGTTAGTTAATGGGCATGCCATGATGTTGGGACTTCCTTGTTGGCCTTAGGAGAGAGACAGGAGTCTGATGTCCAAGAGGCTAGTGTGTATCTAGAAGTCTGAGGCTATACAATTAAAAAGATTTATTATTTTAATTTAATGCGTAGGAATGTTTTGCTTGCACATATGTAATCGTATGTATGATATGTGTGCCTGGTGCCCATGGAGGGCAGAAGACATGAGAGTCCCTGGTACTGGAGTTAATAGAACTGTGTGAGCTTCCATGTAGGTGCTGGGGATGGAACCCAGGTCTTGGAACAACAGTACATGTATGCTCTTTGCCACTGATCCACCTCTTCAGCCTGCTGAGTCTCTACAGTGTTAACTGTTGGCTTCTGGTCTTTGGAGTAACAAAGGTTCCCCATGCCCGTCAGCCTGCAGGGAGATTCCTCAGCATCCGCCCCACTGCAGGAGCCCAGGGGAATGCTGCATTGACAAGGAAATCCTTGGCAGTCCCACGCTCTGGTGTGCAAGCAGTAATGAGGTTGTGCATGAGAAAACAGCAGCGAAGCCGCGTCATGATGGATGGTAAGCCATGATGTCCTTCAGTTTAACCGTAATGCACAGCTTTTATACAAAATGATGAATTCATCAGGAAGATAGCTTTTCTCATGCTGTGGCTGTAGAGTACACACAGCCAGGTAGCTATCGATTTCTCTCTGACTATCTGGCCCACATACCGAATCTTTCTTTCTTTTTTTTTTTTGGTTTTTCGAGACAGGGTTTCTCTGTAGCTTTGGAGCCTGTCCTAGAACTAACTCTTGTAGACCAGGCTGCCAAATTTCTTATACTAAAATGCTCAAAGAATGAGTGAGATTTATTAACTATGGAGTGCACACTGATGGTTTAGGTAAGCATGTGGCGTGCTTTGCTGCGGCGGTTGCAATCTTTGGAGACAAAAGCAGGGACATTTCACAATTTAAGTTTAGATAGTCAAAACTTGTTCCCCGGTAGCATGAAGTACGGCTGTGCAAGATGAGGAAGGGAAACCGAGCTCCTAACAGATGCCTCCTCAGGGGCTGCAAGCAGCATTTTAATACACCTGACTTCCCGAGAAGGAACGCCATGTGCTGCTTCCTAAATTACCAAGCATTCGGAGAACCCAGAGTGGTCTCCAGACACAGACCTACTAAAATTGTCTGAGGACAGGCATGGCCTGAGAGGTCACAGGAGCCTGGTGACATTTTTCTGGCCAAAAGGCTCAGGGAGATGGTCCAAAGCTATGTCAGCTCAGTGACTCCTTGCCTTGGCATCCCGACTGCCATGCAAACACAGCAAGGCTTCGCTGTCCCCGCACTGGACAATAGAAAGCTAACAGCGCTCTAGAGCTATGGCTTATTTTAGCAAGTGTCCTGAAAATACAGACTTTCCTAGGAGAGACAACACTGCTTTTTTAAGTGATCGAATATTCCCCGAGAAGTTCTATCTCATATCATATTAGAGATAAACATCATTTAGATTTGAGTAAAATAAGATTTCACTACTGCACCTGACTGGTGAATAAAGAGCCCACTGCCCAGGTTCACCATTTTGAATATTTAAGTTGGCACAACCAAGTTGCATACGGATTACATGTTATTTTCATGATCTTCTTTCTTGGGGTGTTGGAGAAGGGTTGAGTTAGGGTCTTTTGTAGCCCAGGCTGGCCCTGAATGTTTGACCTCCCTGTGTTGCTGAGATCGTCAGTCTCTTGTTCTTCTTGCCTCTGCCTCTCAAGAACCTAGGAAGCAGACGTGCATCACCTCAGCACTATTATCTCCAATCACTTCAGTCTGTATCGGTCCGCTTTGTTTTTTAACTTGAAATTTCAACAGAAAAAAAATAAGCACTTTTTTTTCTAAATGAAGATTTTAATGTCAATGTTTTGTCACTATGAATAATGGAAGAAAGAAATCTGACGAAAGAAGAGCTGATGTGGCCACAGACTGGCATTTCTCCCCAGTTTAAAGGAGAGAACACAGGAATGATTGCGACACCTCATTTTGAATGAGTTTTTAAATTTCCCCAATGGGAAAAGGAGAGAGTCCATTAAAACCAGGCTTTTAACCACATGGCTTGGATCAATATAAAGAAGTCCAACAGCATTGTGGTCGGGGATACTCAGACTTGGGTTGGTGGGTTTAGGGAGACGTACCATCAGAACTTCAATGACCTCACTATTTGAAAAAGACACATTTTCCCAAGCAATGGCAACTGGCCTTCCATGGGAGCAGATCACAGCAGCAGGCCCTTCTGACCTCTGGCTCCCTTTGGGCCAGCCTGGCACAAAGGGCCAGCAGGAAAGGGGCTGGATACAGTCACTCAGGAGGTCAGAGCACCAGCTGCTGCTACAAATCCTAGCTCCAGGACACAAAATGCTCCATGCCCTGGTGAGCAAGAATTTCAGTTCCTGCATTCAATATTTAGGCTATTTACGTCTATGAACTGAAAGCGGTGGTGGGGGAGGATTGTGGTGGGCATAAATTGGGCTTTTCAAAAGATACCTTCCCCCAAGCTTGCTCAATTTACAGAAACACAGTTAATATTTGCTCTGCCTGAGCCTTCTACTCCCACCTTGATAAAGAGAAAAGGTTTCCTGGGTTTAAATATTAACCAAACACTTCAAAGCTATTCAAAACCTGTTGTTCCCATCCCCCCCACCCCGCCCAAAGGCAATGGGCTCCTAGAAAGCACAGGTTGGGAATAATAGGTAAAGCCCACTGTGGTCCCTTGTGCATGAGCTTCTTCCCAATCACTGGAATAATAGCTACCAGGCATTCAGGAAAACTGCCAGGGGATAATTAGCAACTATAGCAGCCATCATCAAAGGGGATTCTCCTGAGCCTCTACCATCAAAGAAGCCATTCTCACCAGGAGCAGAGATGGCTCCCAGCTAACCTTCGGGACCACATGTGGCATGAAGACCATTGCTATATCCCCAGGGAAGCCTGCTATGGGAGTGTGTGACCTCGTTATACCAGGCAACGGGATGAGCAGGCATGAACCATGAGGTAACACTAGGCTTGATATGGGGGAACGGCTGAGAGAGGCTCAGGAGAGGGAAGGGAGCATAGTGGCTGTGTGTATGCCTCATTTTTGCAAAGAGGACTGGAACCAACACCATTTCCCCATTTAGAATTTCCCAGGTTTGTCTCCTAAAATGTCCACCCCATCATCTTTTTCTTGTGTAGCAAAAACAGAACAGAAAGCAACAATTACACGAGATGCAACAGCCTAGCTAGGCAGAGCATCAAACGCCTCCAAACACAGGAGTTGGGCGACCAGACGCACCTTGCTACCACCCTCATCATGATAAACACGGAATAGCCTTTAGCCCGGGGTGATTACACTCCACAGGGGCTTTGGTGGGGGCTTAGCAGGCTGGGCCAGCACCTGGCTTGACTTCTTGGAACTCTGCCACCTCTGCCATCTTAGCAATTGATTCTACTTGTTTCAGTCAAGCACTGGCTCCTGAGCCATGAGTGATATGCAAAACAGCATCAGATAAGGTCCTGCCTGAATACCCTGGGACTGTCTGCATGGGAGTGATTCCTCAGAAATGACATCCCAGTCATGCACATGGTGTTTGCTCCTGTACTATCACACTGGCTTTGTCCCTGCTTCTCTTTTATGGGATTTCCTTCTTTTTCCTGTGTGCGCAGAAACACATGTGTGTGCATGTGTGTGTGTGTGTTAGTACATGTGCATATGTGTGTGTGAAGTCCAGAGGACAACTTTGAATGTATGTAGTTCCAAAGCATCACACATCACACATCATGGTTTACGTTTTATCTATCTGCCCGCCCATCCATCCATCCATCCATCCATCCATCCATCCATCCATCCATCNATCTGACAGGGTCTCTACCTGCAATTAACCAAGTAGGTTAGGCTGTCTGGCTAGGGATTCCAAACATCTGTGCCTCCTCCACCCTGGGATTACAAGTATAAGCCATCATGCCTGGTATTTTTTTCAGTGGTTTATGTGGACTGAACTCAGGTTGCCCTGACAAGGCAGGCAATTTTACTAACCAGGCTACCTCCTCCCAAGTCCTTTTTTCTTTCTGTCTGTAAATTTAAAGAATACATGCATCAAAGTCATGGCAATTTTTATTCTCTAGCTTGACTTCAATGTGTTTCTGTCTTGCTGTTCTTCTCTGTAGAACAAGGTTTTTAATATTATATAGTGTATATTATGTTAAGCATCATTTGGTGATTACTGTAGGTAAGCAGTTTTAACATCATCCCATAATTACCTTTGTGTGTGGTGAGGGCACCTGCAATCTATCCCCAGAAAAATCTCTAGTATGCCAAATGATAACATTAACTATAGTTGCCTTCGTGCTGTCTGTGGATTCTCTAGGTTTATCCTTGCTACATAAATACAGGTCTACACTCTCTGACCTACACTGCCCTCTGCCCTCCCTGCACCCCTTCTCAGGTAAGCTCCTTTCTGTTTTGTTTTTGTTCTTTCGCACTTTGTTGAAGATTCCACATACACGATGTGTGACGTTTTTCTCGCCGACTGGCTTATCTAGTTAGCTCATTGTGCTGGCTAGTTTACGTCAACCTGACACACAAACTAGAGTTGTCTGAAAGGAAGAAAACTCAATTGAGAAAATGCCTCCATAAGTTCTGGCTATAAGACATTTTTGCAATCACGGATTGATGGGGGAGAGTCCAGCTCACGGTGGGTGGTGTCATTCCTGGCCTGGTGATCCTGGGTTTTATAAGGAAGCAGGCTGAGCAAGCCATGGAGAACAAGCCATTAAGCAGCACTCCTCCCCCACGGCCTCTGCATCAGCTCCTGCCTCCAGGTCCCTGCTCTGTTTGAGTTCCTGCCCTGACTTCAGTGATAAACAGTGCTGCAGAAGCATAAGCCGAATAAACCCTTTCCTCCCAACTTGCTTTTCCGTCACGGTGTTTTGTAGCAGCAATAGAAACCCTAAGTAAGGCACTCATCATACTAAGTTTCATCCATATTACTGCAAACGATGTGATTTTATCCAAGCTAGATAGTATTCCTTACCTGGAATATCTTTTTGACTTTCCAAATGAGTCTCCCTTGCCCGCTCGATACATGAATTTGCTAGTCTAGGGCTCACTGCTGGTTTCTTCCTGTACACGTCCTTCTCGTGGAATTGCTTACCCCGTACAATCCTGAGCTCAGCAGAAAACTATGGAGAGTGATGGACATAATGGGCTTTTAATGAGGAGTCCCACGAAGGTAAAGAGTTCATCGCATTACTCATTATTCTCCTTTTCAATGATTTATGTCACCCGGCATCAAAGGAATGGAAACATTTTCTTTCGAACACATTTACTTTAACTCCTGGTCTCTTCTGGACTTCACACAACCTTTTAAGTAACCCCTGCTTGAACAGACACCAATGGAAAGAAAAATAAAACCATAAAAAATGAACCTGATGCTCAGTTAATTTATTCTGACGAAGCATATTCCAGGAAGTTCCCAAACTGTATCATCTCTCTGTATTTTTAAACTTGGGTTGATTTGCCTGTCCCCCCCCTTTTCCCACAGGCCAGATCTCTGTCTTTCCCGTCCGTATCACCCTAATCCTGAATCCCAACCTGCCAGTCTTCCCCGCCTCTCATCTCTTCTGTCCTCTCCAGGTTCTGTAGGCTCTGGTCTGTCCTCTGTTTTGTCTTCATGTCCCTTTGTCCATCCCTCACCACAATACTCCTGGGAACTAATGTACTCTTAATATTTTTGCCTCTGCTTCCTTTGCAGCTTTGCTGGGTTAATTCTGATTTCTCTATAAACTGAGAGTGAGACCACTTGAGGATCTGGCCACAACACAAGAATTCTATTAGGCCACACATCTCCGGTTATGTATGTCTCAAGTGGTTGTAACAGCTGAAGATTGATTTCCTATGTGCGTCCACAGTGCTATCTGCTCAACTTGTGACAGTGTGGGGCAAGTTAGGAACTCAGATGCTCTCACAGACTTTTAGTTTCTATTTTAAAATGCACCAGGATTTTAAAATGTATTTTAATGTATTTTAGGATGTATTTTTACAGAAACTTAGTCTTGTGTCCTGGTTCATACAAGCGCTATCCGTTTTCACCTCAGGGCTCATGGTCCCACCACATACATTAAGAAGACTTCTGACAATAAGATGTCTTCTAGGGCCCTAGGTGGATTGTGATCATCCTATGCTTTTCTGACAAATGAAGTGGAACACGTAAACAATCCCATGAGAAGGTAAACATGCAGGGCCTTATGGGGGATGGCTTAGTTTGCGAACCATTTGCTGTGCAAGTATGATGGCTCAAGTTTGGATCCCTGGAGTTCCCTGGCAGCTAGCCTTGTTCAGTCAGTGAGCTCCAGGACCAATAGGGACTCTATCACAAAATGTCATGGGGAGAGTGATAGACCCCCATCTCCATGTGCATACACATATGAACACATGCATATACATGTATCACATGCACACCTAACAAATGACACTAGAAGAAAAGAAAGCGATCATACAAAATGGTAACAACAACAGTAGAGAGAAGCCTAGACACATCTTTCTGCAGTGAGGTCCCCGTCTGCTGTGATGATTACACTGAGCAGCACAGCCTAAGATGCCTTACATCACAGAGCATGAAGGACCTTGGGAACATTAATGAGCTTTGGCTTTAACACACTCGTTTTTGTCGCAAGAGTTTACTGAACCCTCAGTGTTTATACCTCGAATCCACCAGCAAGGCAAAATACAATAACCTGATGCCATTTCAATATTTTCCAAACCACCTAAAATCCCACTGGGGACCTGGAGATAAAAACATCTTCCCGCTGCCAAGGGATCCCAGTTCCTTTCCCAGCAGTAACATGTACTTGCGTTTTACCATCAGCAATATTGAAAGGAAAAGGAAAAAATGATGAAAACAAAGTGGTAACCTTCAAGGAGAAGTGAGGATGCCCCAAGCACCTGTTTTATACACACGAAATCCACCCATCCTTAGAGCAATCACTACTCCCTCTGGAGGAGCTAAGCTTACCGGTTGCCCCGAGAGACTTCTGTGCCCAACACTAGAAACAAACATGAAACCATTGAGTTTGACTAAAACTAGATGGACCGTTACAGCCTGCAATGTGCCTGTCATAAAAATCATGTGACAAAGGTACAAATCACCCAAGTCACTCCATTTTATTGCAGGCTTTGTCAATATGAATGTGGACTCTGAGGTGGGGAACATCCTTAGCTTAAAGACAAGAGAAAGAGAGGCAATTCCCACACTCTTGGGTTAAATACACACTGCGCTAGGTAGCCAGCAGTTATTCTAAGACAAACTCCAAAAGGAAAAAGAACTGTAGCTCAGACAGACAGCACAGGGAATCATCCAATCACTTCTTTATAATCTCTAGCTAAGTGCCTCAACAGTACACTTTAAATACAAACAAGTTAGGAAAACCAGAAGACCAGGAGAGCGCGCCCGGCGGGGGGTCGGGGGTGTCTTAAAATTAGCAAGTGTTATCTTTCCTGCTTCTGATGTTTTTCTTTTCCTGCAGCTGCTTTGAACAATTTTATATTTCGGTCACACATTTCGTGGAGAAGTTCCCCGCGGTGCGAACGCGGAGCAGTCAGCAATGCTTACCTTCGCTTTAAAGATTACCGTCCCCTCGCTCACGCCCTGGCTCCTGCACTGAGCAAGGCAATACTCTGAGAGATAAATCCTTCCATCCTCTCCACCCACCAGGAGCTCCTGCGAGAAGTGGCGCGCTTGGAAAGGCCGGCAGGCAGTGCCACCAGACAAATCACAAGTCCCTAATTGCCGCCTAGCTCTAATTACTACAGAGGAGTGTGTTTGCAACAGGATTCCAGGGAGAGGGCAGGCTACCTTCTGACGACAGCCAACCAAATATATCCTAAAAGACTGACAAGTCACTTTCTTTTTTTTTCCTCAGTCCCCCATACACTCACTCCACTGTGGCAAGATGAATCTAATACCTGTTTCTCCCCAAACAAAACAGCTCAGTACTCACAGAGCTCAATCAATGATTTGGAATTTTGGAATTCTTGGTATCACATAGATTACAAGAGGTTGCTTTTTTTTTCTTTTCATAAATGGGCAGCTGGATCTAAAATTTAAATTTGCTTTTTATTTCAGAGTTGAACCTGCTTTGTATTCTGTTAGCAGAAAACAGTTTATTTACTAGCTATTCGGAATGGGGGAGAAAAGCACTTTCTTTCCCGTGGAAATTTAGATTTTAAGTAAAGATCCAGAGCATATAATTAAAAAAGACTAAAGCTGATGACAATTTGATGTTGACAAGATTAGTAGTGATGTCAATACAGTCCAACTCGCTATATGGGGGAATGATCATGTTGAAATTGGCACTTGTCTAGGCCTGGGAGTGAAATGATTCAGTATCTACTCTTATATTTAACTCAGGCCCCCCTCTATCTCAGCCTGTCATTTGGCTCTGTGGTCAGAATGAGGGCAGTGATCTGTTCATGTTGCACAATGTGGCTGTGGCTGGGGGGTGGGGACTGTGTGTGGTTTTGTCACCAATACAGGTGAATTTGCTTAGAGAGCATCTCACTGATGTTTGCACAAGCATTGTGCAACTTAGTACAGCCAGAGCCAACACTTAGATGTACAAAACCCATCATGTTGGGTTTGCACAGTCGTGAGCTGTAGTGAAAGGGGAGAGCAGGCCTGCTTTTTGTCCCACCGGGCTCCCACACGGCTAGCTTTA
>LOJH01047140.1:0-13269 GCA_001685095.1 Ellobius talpinus
AGTTCCTTTATTAACCAATGGTATTCACAGCATACAGAGTGGAATCCCACATCACAAAAAAATTGAAAATGTTTTTAAAATACATATAAAATGTGAATGTTCAAATGTTGCTACTTGTTCTAATTTCTCTTCTAGAAGTGGAGCTCCATCTTGAGAGAGTATTTTTCTTTTTTCACCTTTTTATATTTTTATTATTTTTTTCTAAAAATGAGCTATCCTTTTTCATTTAACATACCAATCCCAGTTCCCACTTCCTCCTCTCCTCCCATCCTCTCCACTTACCCCTCAACCCACACCCCATCTACTCCTCAAGAGGGTAAGGCACATTGCTTTGTGGAAGGTTCAAGGCCCTCCCTACTATATCTAGACTGAACAAGATATCCATCCAAAGAGAATAGATTCCAAAATGCCAGTACAAGCAGTAGGGATAAATCCTGGTGCCACTACCAGTGGCCCTACAGTCTGCCCCAGCCATACAACTGTCACCCACATTCAGAGGGACAACTTTAGACCTATGCTGCTTTCTTACCTGTCCAGTTGAAGTTGGTGAACTCCCATTAACTCTGGCAAACTGTTTCAGTGGGTGTCCTCATTATGGTCTTGACCTCTTTGCTCATATTTTCACTCTTCCCAATCTTCAACTGGACTTTGGGAGCTCAGTCCAGTGCTCCAATGCAGGTCTTTAGCCTCTGTTTCCATCTGTTGCTGGATAAAGGTTCTATGGTGATATTTAAGATTCTTATCAGTCTGACTACAGGGCAAGGCCAGTTAAGGCACATTCAGTGACATCACCCTTTGGCATATGTACAGACACATGCACTTCTCTCATTTTCTCTCCTAATTCTCCCTCAGTAAAGGCTCTGGACAAATACAAATCATATATTCAGGGTCATGCAGCACTTCTTGAGTAAACAATAAGAAGCAGATCCATACTGATCACACAGTTTCTTCAGCCTGGGAAGGTCACACTAACCGAACCTGATGAGTAAGTAAGCACATAGCTCTGAGTGGCCAGGGTTCCCAGACAGAAAGTGGCATTGAAATTCAGGACTTAAATACTAATCAGTTAGCTAACTTGGGAATATATGCCACAAGTCCTTTGCTGGAAAAGTTATACCTACTAAATTTACTTCATGCTTGACCTTAAATAAACAATAAACACCTGGGAAATTGTCCTTGTATATTTGTCTCAAGGGGAAAGCAGTTTGCTTTGAATTCATTTTGAAGTCTAAAATTAGCCATCTGTGTGATAGAGAGTAATTTCCTATGTCAATCTGAGTAATTAAAAATGTACTAGTATTTCTTTTCTTCTGAATTATGCAAATTAAGCAGAAATTATCTTCTTGGTCATCCTCAGCTATACATGTGGCCAGTAGATGGAAAATTTTCATGAGGAAAATTCCCTACACAAGCAGTAGGGAAAATATCCATAGCTGGCATATGAGAAAGAGCACAGACAGAAATAACCAATCATTCACCTTTAGTGACTTCATGGTCTTACAAATGGGGCTCCCCATCAATGAGTTATTCATCTGGTAGGTTGACTTGTTGAGTACTAGTTGTCACCTGTTATATTCTACCATAGTGTCTGACAAGAGCAAGTGAAGAAAGGTTATCGGCAACCTATCTGATTTTCTGACAGGCCTGGCCTTTGTTTTAGCAAGAGATGTCTTCTGGAGTTGCGGTTTGGGTTACACTGCTGTATGTGGGTTCAGGAAGGTTGGGAGTGGGTGGTTAATGGAACCCATTGGAGACATGATCAGCGGGGAAGGGATACGCAACTGGTGATCTCTTGCATTTCAGGAACAATATTGATGGATTGTGTATAGTGGGGGATATAGAAGAGATCAAGTGAAATTTTGCTAAGGATCAGATTAATATGTAATTTAACTTAAAGTGCAAAATGCAATATACTATTTAAACAGCATGCATATGAATTAGTCACCAAAACTTTCTGTTTTCAAACTGAGATGTTTACTTGCTTCTATTAAATACCTATGGCTAAGAAATTTCATTACATAATTGTATTATCCACCTCTAAGGACACATAGAGAGCCCATATTTTTGAATAAGTAGTTTGTTTTGAATTATTTCACTTGGATTAAATTATTTAAACGTATGTGTTCACACATGTCTGAGAATGGTATATTTGCGTGTGTTTGTATATATTTTGGTTATGGAAGACAGTGGTCAGCTGTAGGTATAGCTCCTTAGGTGTCCACCCCCCTAATGTTGTTGAGACACAGTAGAGTCATTGACCTAGAGTTGATCAATTTTGCTAGCCTGTTTAGCACAGAGCCTTAAAGATCTGCCTGTCTCTACCTTCCTGGTACTGTGATCAAAGGCGTAAGACAACCTTATGGCAGCCTTGTGAAGGCATGCATGTGCATTGCATGAGTATGTCTAGATACATATCACTATAGCTTGATGTCAAGGACTTTCTAAATACGTATATTTTAAAACAGACTGTATCAAGGAACCTCACTCACAGTTTTAGCTGGGTTTCCCAGCCAAAGCCCAAGGATCTACTTGTCTGTCTCGCACTATTGGAAGTTACAAACATATGCATCCAAGCAAGTTTTACATGAGAGTTAGACCCAAAGACAAGTTCTCATGCTCAATCAGCAAGCACTTGACTTTCTGTGCTTTCTCCTTTGTCCTCACTTTTTTTTTCAACAACTGAGCTATCGTTACCACCCAGGTCCTAACACAAGTTTGCACCTAGTTAATAATATGATTTATTTACTATCCTGTCTTACACAAGATATTCTAAGCTTTCCTCCACACAACTATACCCCAAAATACTGTTTTCAGAATAGCAAGCTATAAAAATATATAATCAGTTTTCCCCATTATTTGCAAATGAAAAATTTATATAATGTTGACAAAGTAAAATGAAAAACTCTTGGATGAGAGAAGAGATAACATATGTGTTTGGGAAATTAATATGTTCACAGAGGTAATAATGTGAGAATGTGGATAAGAACTGATTCCTTAGTACCTAAAAATATTTGTGCTAAAATAATGTTATAAACCTAAATTAGTGCAGTATGGCATGTATATCACATTTAAGATTCAAGGATATATTATTCCTGTTAAGCAAGTTACAAATATTTTTTTTAATTTATTCACATTTTAAAATCTCAATTGAAAGAAAAGTAACTCTTCTACCAAATACACTTGACAGTTTTATTTAATATAAAATATTATATTAGTAAGATAAAACATGATAATTATAATAAGCTATATTAAAGTATGTAATGTAAACCACATTATTTTTCAGTAACAATATACATATAGATTTAAAATGCTGTGTGGTTAAGCTCTGGACATGCATGGGTGTTAGTCAAAGTGCAAAGTAATTTTCTTTTCCAAGAGATGATAAGCATGGTGTGCGCACATTAGAGGAAATAAATAGCCTACCACTTTTACGGCCTTAAACTTCATTCTCAACCTTTAGGTGCTTATGTTTTGAGTACTAGCTGTATTTCTGAAATGCATCTTCTGGAAATCCCATAAAGAACCACATCTGTGAAGCTATATAATATATGTTCATTGACAGTAGAGGTTTTATGAGATTCATGAAGCTTTAGGAATTTAGCACAAAAGTGGCTGTAATGGGAGAAATGTACTCTTCATAAGTGAGCACTCTGAGTCCATAGGGCAGTACATCACAGCAGATCAATAGCCGGCATGATGTCCTAGCTCAAGGAAAGCTTCCTCTGAGAGTACAACACATAATAGATCAATAGCAAGATAATTCCAAGCATAAAGTCACTGGCAGATAATGGCATATGAATTATTTTCACTGAATATTTTTGTCTGGCATTTCAGCTCACTTTAAACACACACTAGGTTGGACATATATCTCTTGATATATGTAAAACTCGTGACCCGTATGAGGTTGCTTCTAAGATAAATTCCTAGCACCAAAAAGCCAGTCAATCAACCAATCAATCAATCATTCCCTCAATCAATCAAGCATCAGTTAATCAGTACATACCTAAAATGATAGTAATAGAATTTAAATAGGTAATGGAATATTTCAAATGATTTGCTTCCCACAGAATCATTTCTTGGCTGTTATTTTTACTAGGAGCATCTTTCATCACACTTTTGAAAACGATTTTCTCATTAATATGTAGCAAATATAAACTCAAGCGAGCCTAATTGATGTTTTTATTTATTAATTAGTTTTATCATTAGGATTTATGAATCATCACCTTAAGTGTCAGAATCAGTTTGGATACAAATATGAATTAGCTAGGCAACATCATTTGCAGCTGTAATCTTTACGAATGGAGAAGTCTCATAGAAAGATAAAATGAGGCTACATAGGAGTCACAGTGAAGCAACCTACAATACTTATCATGAGTGGAATGACATGTACAAATGATGTAGTTGTAGGACTTCTGTGATTCTTTTTAAAAGAATAAAAATATAACTTAATATTACAGAGAATTAAAATTACTGTTGGAGGTATCTTATGAGCATTATGGGTAGAAGATGAAACAGGATACTTAATGAAAGAAGGGTCAGCGAACTACCTATTCTTTAGAAAATGCTGATTATTTATATCAGAAGCACTGTAAGATCAAGGAGCTAGTGTTTCAGTGATGCTCAGAGAGTGAGATTATATAATTTTCAATATAGAAATGATGAGATCATCACACAGTCACACTTTAGAATTAGATCTGTCATGTTCATTATAAACAGACACAGACTTTTTAATTATAGGTGTTTACCATTCCTGCGTAATTGGATATTTAATATCGAAATGCCATCATCTGTTACCAAATTTAGAAATCTTTCTACAGTTTGAGTCTTACTAAGGAGTAAGAATTTGTCTCTCCATGTATCTTACTGAACTAGGTTTTCTGTATAGGATAAGCATATAACTACCCAAAACAACAAGAAATCATATAGCATGTATATCCAGTAACTAGTGACACAAGACTAAATTCAATGAAAAATCCATCTTGGTGTATAGTAGCCTTATACAGTTTCCAGAGATTCCTTGAGGATGTACTTTCCAGTATGACAGCTTGATAATG
Organism: Ellobius talpinus; assembly: GCA_001685095.1. Taxonomy (NCBI): domain Eukaryota; kingdom Metazoa; phylum Chordata; class Mammalia; order Rodentia; family Cricetidae; genus Ellobius; species Ellobius talpinus. The sequence continues at coordinate 5,055 of LOJH01047140.1, forward strand.
CTAGATTTGGTGCATAGGGTAATAGTAGTTCTAAACAGATGGCCCTCACAAGGATTATTAACCAGAAGCCTTACCTTATGAGGCATATTTCTTGGCTCCTACTTTTTTTTCTGTTTGTCTGTTTGATTCTGTGACATATTGCAAAACCTTAACAGGTGTTACTTTGCTGTAACAAATCAACAAAGAGAAGATAACTATCACAGTCATTAAGTGCAATGGATTCTCCAGCCTGTCTTTGGCAAAATGGTCAAGAACACATTTGATGTTTATGCAGGTAGTTATAGTAAATGAAAATACTGAAATATAAGAACATGAAGTTCATACGTGAACTCACAGATTAATATACACTCTGTGTAAGGGAGAATCACTGGGAGGAAGCTTAGAGAAACTCCCATTAGGCTTACAGGTTAGGCTGTAAGACTTGTATCAAACACAATATGAGAAAACTCCACAAATCTTCATTGAAGATGAATACTCAAATTATAAAATCAAAATAAATATAGATGATTAAATCTCAACTTTCTCAAATTCTGTAAGATTAACTCAATCTTACATTTCTGTATAAAATATACATTTAAATAAATACGTGTAGTAACTTGAAATAAGTTACCTAGTAAGACATTTAGGGAGACTTCAGTTCTATGTTATAGCACATAGCCAATCCTTTGTTCTCTCATTCAACAATGCTGATTGAAATGCTAATACTGTTCTAAGCACTAGAGGTACGTCAATTAATGAAAAAGATGAACAACAGCAAATGCAGATCATGGTATAGTGTTTGAGGGATAGTAGTGATATGAATGGAACATAATGAGAAAATATAAAAATATGGAGTGTACACGTTTTATAAAAAGCCAGGCAACAAAAGATGATTTTAGATGGTTTGATTTAATCGTCTATGGTCAACAAGAAAAGAACTAGTTCTCTTTTAGAGGAGATGTGAGTACAAAGTGAAGACCACATTACAGTCTAGTAGTAGAGAGCAAAAGTGTTTAGAATGTGTCTCTAGTTTAGAATGTGTTTTTAGTATATGAAAAATGGGAAAGAACACAACATGATGAGGAGATACAGAATCCATATACAAAGCTTCTAGATGTAGATGAGATGTGACCGTGGTTTGAATGTGATTTTTCCCTCTGCACCCACAGGGTCATGTAATTGATATGTTGAAATTAGGTGGTGACTCAGATTGGGGATGTGGTAGAACTTTGAGGTGGTGGGACCAAGCCAGCAGAAGTAGAGATATGGCTGTTGTCTTTATGGAATATATCTCCCCCCACCATTTGGACAGAAATATCATTGATCCATTCTCATGGAGCAAGAAGATAATGAACTCTTTCACTATCTTGCATCCTTCTGTTGTCATTCCCTGATGCCACCCCAATAGACTGCGTGTTAATTTCTGCTTAAAATTTGAATCATTTATAGAAATGTTAACAAGGACTCTAAGGGATATTGGGAGATAACAGCCTTTAATTTAAGATGGGGAATTAAATTTAAACAGGCCCCAATGTGATGGGGTAACCATTTACACTCTGTGTGTTCTGAAGCAGGGTTGGACACAGACAAAAACACCCAAAAGGGATTTCCAAAATTTACTGAAGTAATTGTGCATTAAATCATTTCAGAACATATGGATTGGTTCATCTTTGACAAAATATATTATAAATATTTCTTTAATGATCAATGTTTCCAAAGGGAGCATCATTCATCTAGAAGATTACTAAGGAGTGAAGGCAAAGAAAAAAAGACAAAAAAATAAGTAATATAAAGATGAGGTTAAAAAAAAGAAAAGATAAAATAAAAGAGACTGGGAAAAAATAGGGAGGGAAAGGGAGAAAAGGGTGTAGATTAGAGTCAAACACTGAAACTAAGGAGAGCATAATAGAATCAAAGTGATATTTTCCACAAGTAACTAGACAAGAGTTAGAGGAGACAATGAGAGAATGGTGTTCATTAATATGCAGAAATACTCCTGTGAGAAGAGTTTTCTGAAGAGACATGACAGGAACTGTGAGAGTGAGAAACAGGCAAGCTGCTGCACAGCCCGTGTGATGCCCGAAGAGGCCCTGTGGGGGACAGCTCTCCACACTTGCCACTGCACTGTACAAGTAGCCTAGAATAACTTAATTGCCATCGTTTGGTCTGGGATGTGTCAATAGGCCAGGCTAGGGAGCAAGTGTTGACTGCACCACACGTCCACAAATCATGTCTTCGCAATTTATAGAGTGGTTCAAAGAGTGAAAGTTTAATGTTTCTTTCAGTAAGATGAAAAACATTTACCTTGAACCAAACTAAATATATTCAATGTGACGAAATTTTAATAGGAGGAAATTTTTCATATGTCTTTAATTTCTGAGTATTCCTACAACTTGACATTGAAAATGCAATATGATTTTTCTACAGAAACTGACAATACAGGAAGGAAGTTTTTACAAAAGACTGCCACATTTATCTCTAATTTCATATTTTCAAGCATTTGAAGTAAATTTTGACATCTTCACTGTGTGTTAAGCTTACAGAAGTGATTAAAAGGTGTAAAAGAATTCATTGATGATTTACTCTAATACATAAGGAAAAGGTCACATAATTTCTCAATAAAGAACTGAAACAACTAACAAGAAAACACCTTTGTAACAAAACCAGGTTATTTCAGAGAAGAATTACAGGAAACATTTCTACTGGGATTCTTGTTTGCAGGTGCCAATAAATTGATATGATGCCAAATCAAAGCAGAAGACCGTCCATTTAAAACTTTGGCAGTAAGAACAAAGTTAACCAAGGAAAAAAGCCAAGGCAGTTACCAGTCCTGGAATTGTGTAACTTTTCCTAATCTTTCTTTTCTGTCACAGCAGAATTGATAAAAGCATCGGACCTTAAACATTTGTGTGTGTATGTGTTTGTGTTTGTGTGCAAGTGGGTGTGCATGAGTGCTCATGTATGAGCATGGGCTTAGGATTTTCTTCTACAAAGCTTTAGGTATACCTGATTAAGAGGGGCCAGTATAATCTTCAAGTGAAATCATAATTTTTAATTTTAAGCTTATTACTTTCTACCTCCTTTTATTGAAAATAGATTCCTTCCTCATACAATATGTTCTGATTAGAGTTCCTCCTTCCTCCATTCTTCCTAGTTTCTCTCTACCTCTCCTCCCATCAAATTTACTCACCTTCTGTCTCTCATTACAAAAAAATTAGGTTTCCAAGAAAAAGTAACAAAACACAATCTAATAAAATGTAATAAGATAGAACAAAGACCATCACATCAAAATTGAAGAAGGCAAATCAAAAGGAAAACAAAAGCAGAAGAGATACTCCAAAATAAGACAGCCACTTGCCTACCATCAAGAGTCTTTTAAAATTTTAAAATAAAAGCTACAATATATAAGCAAATGACCTGATGTAGACCTGTGCAGACCCTATGCTAGCTGCTTCAGACTGAATTCATATAAAATTTGTTCATGTTGATTGAAGGAATTTGAATTCCTGGAGTCATCTCTTTTCTCCAGCTTATAGACTCTTTCTGCCTCCTCTTCTGTGGGATCCTGTAAACGGCATATACCAACCCAGGCACAAAACCTTTGATCTAAAGTGATGGCCTACTTGAAATACATGCCAGAGCAGTGGTAACACAAAGTTTACAGAAGTAAATAAACAAAAGATGGATTTGATCTAAGACCCAGCCCATGATATGAAACCCATACTCGACACTGCTTGTGTGACTAAGAACCAGAGACTACATACATAGCCTAGAGACCTAAAATATGACCCAGTATCACAGGCCTTTAAACTAAAATGTAGTATTGATAAAATGCATCCTAAAGGTGTTCTGCTATACTAGAGATCAGCAACTTACTACACCAACAGCAGAGAAGCTTCTTCCTGAAGAAGATTGGAACAGAGACCCACAGGCAGACCTTGGAACATACAGCTCTAAATGTAAGGTGTCCATCAAATCCCTCCCCTATAAAACTCTTTTAAAAAAAATATTTTTATTTTTAAAAGGAAAAAAAAACTATCTTTTTCCCTATAATACTCTTAAACAAGGTACACTCTATATTTATGTCCCATCTCCTGACTTGGCCAATATCTATGTTCTTGTCTTTGTCTCCAGCACCCACTTCCATATGCACCTAGATCTTTGCATGGTTATATCTACTCTTCTGGTTTAACCTATAAATTCTACCACACATGTTATATGCAATCTAATTGATGTAAGGTTATGTTTTGGGAAAAACAAGTTAATATTGTACATGTAGTATAGATATGGTAATGCTTACAGATCTACCATACTTTCTTCAAAGTAGCATCACTGATATTATTATTGTCACTTGTGGCACACCATCTTAGTTGCCCTAGAAGGAATTTTTCGATTAGATTGCTTTTACTTACACACACACACACACACACACACACACACACACACACACCAGCCTCTATTTTAATATGTAGAAACACTCCAAAGCTTGTCCTGAATAAAGCTTATCACAACTTAGAAACTGTCTACTACTCAAATATTATACATTGACTCTCCCATCTCCTTTAAATTGCTTGCAATAAGATTAGATTTAAAGTATCAATGTCAATCTTTCAACACAAATATTTTTCTATTCAAGAAAATGCATAATTTCTCTTTCCCACTGCCAAACATTTTATTATTTGGAAAATTATTTACAATCCCTTCTCTTTTATCCTTTCTTTTCTATAGGTCTTTTAACCTTCAACACTCAAATCATAAGAGCTCTTCTCTTTGAGCTTTAAATTTCCACACAAAGAACAATGAGTCTATCTTTACTCTCTCATTCTTAACTAATTAATCACATTAATGATTATTGCATATTTTAAAATAACTTTCAAAACATGTATAATTCCTACTGTGGAATTCACCGAGATCAAGTATAGTATATTATCTGACAAAATAAATCAGAATATGATCTTAAATAGCATTGGCTTGAGACAAAAGATAAAACGTGGCTAACATATAGAATTTCAGTAAATATGGCTATTTTAGCAGCAAGTGCTGAACAGAGTAACAGTAAACTCATTTATGTGCTTCTATCAACAAACCAATACTAATGTGAAGTTGGAAGTAGTTGTCTAATTTATTTGATGTGAGGGAAAGCCAGGCACAAAGGTAATAGTGTGGTTATAAAACTGAGGTTTTTGAAGGTTGAGATTATCTCTTTTCAAAAATTTACTTAAGTTTTGAAAAGAGATAATAATTGCTTAGGTTAGGCTGTTGAAGAAAACTTTCATTCCAACATTTGGGGAAACAAACAAATGAATTAATACCCTCCAGATGTTAGCCTGCATAGCACAACCAAAGAATCTGCCTGATGTTATAATGTTTAATGCTGCTAATCCAACTCCAGTTATAGTTTCATGTTGTTTAAGTAAAACTAAATTTATGGATTAGTTTAATGTTCTATAGACTGTTGCGTGCATTCTCTCATGACTAGTAAGTGACAAAACACCCATTTTTAGAGGAAACAGTGTGTTTATAAATAGGCTGCTGGTCCAGGGATGTTATCAGAATTAGACTGTTCCTTTCTAGTTGGTTTTTTAAAATTGTATCTATGGAGATAAGGAAAATATTTTGATAATCTAGCAATATATATATATAGGGAAACAAAGTTTCTTTTGTAGTTTAGCTCAATGGTGATAGGAAAGTCTCTTAACAGTTGTGTATTGTCTCACATTTAATGCATTTTCTGAAGGTACACAGATTAGTTCTTACAATACATATGGAAAATGGTAATTTCCTCAGACTCTAAAACTCCTCTTTCTTTAACTTCATTTCTTCTTTCCTTTCTTTTTAAAATTTTAATTTTCTCTTCATTCCTCCATTAATCTATGCTCATTAAAATATTCTTAATAAGAAAAAGTTATGCATTAACTTTCATTTATAGTTTGTGATAATAATTTTTTAAAATATGAGTGAATTACATTTTGAAATTTATATGAAATATAATGGAATGCTTCATCAACATTGAATGATTATTTTCTGCAGTCTTCCCAATACTAAGATTGTTTAACAGTTATGTAGTGGATCAAAATAGTTCTGACCTGATAAATAAACTAAGAAAGGTACAAAAATAGAATTTCCTAAGAAATTTCACTTTATAAAATATTTAGTGAAAATTTATTCATGACTGAATGGAGAATAACTACTATCATTTGAGTAAAAATTAGTGGAAATTTGCTTATATAATATCAAATAATCACTTCCAGATTAACCATGAATTTCAATATGTAACTGTATTCTTTTATCATATGAAAATAAAGTAAATTCTGCAACTTTATTTAAGTGATGAAGTTTAACATCACCATTATTGAAAAAAATAACATCTTATTCCTATTGAGGATGCCCTGAGAAAATTGTGTAATCAGATATATAAAATTCTAAAAAAGAAAAGAAAGTAATAAAAAACATAGTCTCAATCAGTATGAAACCATCATATATTAACAATACAAATGACATTGAATGAAACAAATGATTTTAACTCTGTATTTCTATTCCACATTCCACACTGTCTCTCCATACATATCTATCTATCCATCCGTCCATCTATCCATGTGGCTTTCTATACCTCCCACATTTTTACTTCCTATGTGAACACATGTATTTACGTGTTAGGCTAGTAAACATTCTTTATCAATAAAAGTAAAAGGTGTAGCATAAACATTTTAATTTGATTTAGGATATTTGCTAATGCATTAAAGGCTAATGAGTCCTTAGAGAATAAATTCTAGGTTGTATAATTTTATCATTTTAATATTTTTACTTATTGATTATATCCATTCTAGTTAACAAAGTGTTTGAAATCAATGGTAAAAAAAAAATTACCCTTTTTGGGCCCTGTGGTTTCTACTGGCTACTATCTATCCTCTTGGCTTCCTTTGGCTCCTGATGTCTAGAGTATTTGCTGTCGACTCTACATGAGGCCTTCTTGTCACTTTGCAAACAACTGTGGTTGTTTCATATATTGTCAGTTTATAGAAATATTCCTTCTATGTCACTAATCCAGTGGAGTTGAACGTGATGTCTACACTTAAATGTTTCTCCTAATCTCCCCTCTGTTGTAAATATCCGGGATAACTTCATTTGGGATAAGCTCATCCTTTCAAATGATTCTTTGTTTCTTTCTTTCTCTCTTTCTTTCTTCCTTTCCTTCTTTCTTCCTTCCTTCCTTTCTTATTAGTCTTTGAGAGTTTTTCCCAGTATATTTTATCACATTCCTTTCTACTTGTAGTTTTTATTTGTCCATTCCATAAAATATATAAGACAAGTCTTTTATCTTTATTTCTTCCTTGTTCTCACTGTAAATATTATCCATAGTTTCTACCACTGAGCTACAGAATTTCTACCAACATTTTTGTTTACATGACTCTTTCACATCTGTATGAAAGCCCCAAATCTATCTTCAGCTTTAGACATTAAGATAACTCACAGTAATCCTAACCTGGATAAAATATAAAACTTTCCAGTTTAATAGATCAACACACAGCTTGATACTTAATCTCCAGATCCACTTCCCTTCTTGTATTTATTAATTATATAAATAGCATCTACATTACTGGAAGTCTGTGGGTTAAAAATAATTCTGTGTTTTTTAGTCATCAATATTTAATAAATGAGAAATCCTGCTAGGGTTTCTCAGTCTTCTTTCTATGCAAGTTTAATTAATTTCTATATATTACAGTTGTGTCTTAGGAATTTCACAAAGGATCCAGGTGTTGGTGACACATGCCTTTAATACCAACAGTTGATTGGCAGAGGCAGGGGCAGGTGGGTCTCACTGACTTCTTTCATCCTTATTTTTGCTATCAGAACCCCTTAAAGTACATTATAGTCTTCTAATCACAGATCTTCTCTGCATAATTTCTATAAAATTACTCTTAACTTAAGCATTATCATCTCTGTTTCATCACATTTTCTACCCATGTAATAATTGTTGACCTTTGCACATTATTTCTTTGCATTAGTAGTTCTCTCTGCCCTGATGTTCTTCCCTTGAGTGGCTATCTGGTAAAGTTCCCTTTAAAGGAATAGTTCAGAAGCTGACACTAGGGAAACCACAATGGGCTTTTCAGACACAACTCTGTATTTTCATTTTATTTCAACAACTATAGATTAGGTATAATAGTTATTTTGTAGATCCAACTTTTCAACAGATAATGGGGAGGTTCTTGCACATGTGTATATATATATATAT
>LOJH01047141.1:0-13269 GCA_001685095.1 Ellobius talpinus
AGAGGAGGCTGTGGGGGAGGGGAGTGGCACGGGTCAGTGAACAGAGAAGCTCGCTGGCAAAGGAACCTGCTTTGGGGTTAAGGGTGGCAGAAGAGATGAGATGCATCTTCACCCTCTTATCTCAGTCTTAAAGAAGAATCGAAGACGGGGGAGAGGATGGACTCGGGCGCTAGGGCCGGAGCAGTTGCTGAGAGCCTGCGAAGCCATCACTGCAGGGAAAGGTGTGTGGCCTTTGAAAGGGGCCCATGGAACAAGGGTACATTTCTCTGGATCTCTCTATTATACATGTTTGGGAAAGTTGTGGAAGAAGGAGCGACCTCTACTGGAGGGAAGGACAGCAGCAGGAGGTGGACAGGAGCCTCCATGGTTTGGTGTCCCGAGTCTTCTCTTCTTAGATGCTTTGACAGAGAGAGTGGGGGTCCAGTGAGGACTGGGGAATTTCCAGTCTGCTGTAGTGCACATTGGCATGCCATGATGTTTCAGAATGCTGGTGACATCAACTGGGCATTATCCATAGTGGCCAGCCTGGGGGTGAGGGAAACCCCCTTTATTTTTTTCTTCTTTGAGCAGTGGACTTGAGCAGCTGGCATGAGAAGATTGCTAGGGATGTGGCTGGCGCCTCCTGGGGTAATGGCTCTGGGGAGGAAGAAGAGGAGGAAGATGGGCCAGCAGTCCTGGTAGAGCAGCAGACGGACTCCGCGATGGAGCCCACAGGCCCCTCCAGGGAGCGCTACAAGGACGGGGTGGTGACCATCGGCTGTGTGGGTAAGGACTCAGGGCTGCCATAACGGCTTCCTCCTTACGCACTGTTTCAGTGTTTGTGGAGGAGGAGCTGGGCCTCCGTGGGCTCCGTGGGCTGCGGGTTCTCAAGGACAGAGCTCTGCTGTTGGTCCTGGGAACTGAGGGGCACCAACTGCAGTGGCGGGCGTAGCGCTGAACCTCTCGGTGCCCAGTGCTTCTTAGGTATTGCTCTGTGTGACCAATAGATATGCCCTGGTTCAGCTGTTCCTCCTACAGGATCGGTAAGTCACAGCAGGAGGGCAGTAAGTGTCAGCTTCCCCTGGATTGGAGCCCTTTGCAATGGGGTCCCAGAGTAGCTCCCCAGTTAAGAACTGTGTCACAAGTCCAGCGTGGGGTGATCTTCTTTATCCTAGAACATGGACACAGAGGCAGACAAATCTCTGAGTTCAAGGCCAGCCTGCTCTACATAGTGAACTCTCCCCAGCGAGCTGCACAGTGAGACCCTGTCTCAGAAAGGAAAAGCTTTGTTCGGCTCCAGCAGAGCAGCCATTTTCAGCCGTGGGTCTCAACCCTTCGGGGTCCCACAGTCCCTTCACGGAGCCACATGTCAGATGTCCCGCATATCACGTGTTTACGTGTTTACATTATGATTTGTAACAGTAGCAAAATTACAGCAATGAAGTAACAATGAAAGCCGTTCTTTGTTTGGGGCCACCACACACAGGAACTGTGTTAAAGGGTCGTTGCCACTGCAGTAGAGGAGAAGTGTGGTGTGTGGTTAGGGTAGGGTCTGAGGTTCCTTCTCATTGGACCCACGGGCTAAGAGGAGACCTTGGCGGTTTAGTATCTTAGGCATTTGTGGGGTTTGTTTTGTTTTATATATTTATTTCTATGTGTGTTAGTGTTTTGCCTGCACGTATGTATGTATGTGCACCACTTGTGTGTCTGGTGCCCGTAGAGGCCAGAAGAGGGCACTGGATTCCCCTGGAGTTGTGTTGTAAGCCGCTGTGTGGCTGTTGGGAACAGAACCCAGGTCCTGTAAGAGCAGTGACTTCCCTCAACACGGAGACATCCCTCCAGCCCTGGCAGTTTGGACCTCGGCTCAAGTTGCGTGAGAAGCCAGTGATGGATGGTAGGATCTGGTTTCGTTTAGAGGTTTGTTGTTTGTACTGACTGGAGGGAATGAGGGAGAAGGGACAGGAAAGGAGAAGAGGGTGCGCAGAGGCTTCTCCTCGTCCAGGGGACAGCCCAGAGCTGCCGGGAAGAGCTGGATGTGCTCAGCCTATAGCCCCAGATTTGGGGAGGCCGAGGCACAAGGGTTATGAGAGTTCAAGGTCAGCCTGGACTGTGTGCAGAGTTCCAGGCTAGCTTGGACCCTCTCAAAGAAGAAGAACCCCCTCCAAAGAGTTGGTCAGAGGAAGGTGATAGAGGCGTGTGTGTGTGTGAGGTGTGTGTTGTGTGTGTGTGTGTGTTAGGGGGGAGACTGAGACATGATGTATTTGAAGGTGGAGAAAATGGGAATTCTGATGGCTTCACTTGGCATACAAGAGAAAGCAAGGGATAAAGAAAGCTTTTTGCTTGCTGGTTTTAGAAAGCCTGAGCAGCTGGGACTGTTGAGCCTGGGAAACTGGGAAAGGAGCAGGTTTGGAGGGCTGGAGAGTGGAAGGATAACTAGGGTTGCTGTGGACTGCCGCAAGTGCAGCGGTGGAGCAGGCTGTGGGTCAGGGGTCTGGAGACTGGCATGTGGGAGGATTTCAACTTAAGGAGCCGCTGAGGAGTATTTGGGGGATGTAATGCCATGGCATGGGAGAAGGTAGGCGAAGAGAAAGCTGGAGACTGAGGCAGAGCAGTATTTAGTTTGGGCAAAGGAAAAGGAGAGTGGAAAACCCAGGGACAGTCTAGAAGTGAATACAGTGTGCTCACGTCTGTGGGGCAGGGCTGACGGCGGCCAGGAGAGGGAGGAGAGTTGCTTACCTGGTGTGATGGGAAGATCAGGTTTTCAGAGGCAGGGAGGAAAGAGAACCACATGAGGGCCACTTGAGAGAAAAGGTACAACAGCGTCCTCTGCCTAGTTCCAGCCAGATGGAGTGCACAGGCTGACCGATGGTGCTGTCTTATTCTGAAACCAGGGGGCATGGGTGAAAGCTCACCAGATCAGAACAAGCGCTGGAGTCTCCAAGGCTGCTGTGTACTTCTGTTTGTGTTAAAGTGTCCAGCCATGCCCGGCAGTGGTGGCGCACACCTTTAATCCTAGCACCTAGGAGGCAGAGGCAGGCAGATCTTTGAGTTCAAGGCCATCCTGATCTACGGATAAAGTTCTAGGACAGCCAGGGCTACACAGAGAAACTGTCTCTCTCCTACCCCCCAAAAAAGTGTGCAGTCACAGGGATAACTTAGCAAATGGCGACAGAACTAGATGAGCCTTTAGCCTTTGGTCGTGGGTTTGTGGGTTTGTTTTACATGGGGGTTTTGTTGTTTTTGAAGCAGTTTCCCTGTGCAGTGTAGGCTGGCCTCAGAGTCTCAGCAATCCTTCTGCCTCAGTCTTTGGAGTGCTGGGATTGCTGCATGTGTCGCAGTTGGTGGGCTTGTCCGGGGAGCTGCTGCCCGTGTCCTCCCTGCCTCTCCTTTGAAGGAGCCAGCCAGGCTGTGCATCTTTTCTCGGGTGTTGCGTGGGCAGTTGTGTTCCACAGGGCCAGGCTCTTGTCAGGTGACTTGAGATGCAGGAAAGCCAGGACCAGGAGTTTAAGGTCAGCATCTAGACGTGTCAGAGAGCCAGATCCTGAACCCTGAGCTGAAGCAGAGAAGTAGGGTGTGCTGGGTGTTGCACAGTGTTGTGGTTACTAAGGCAACTTATCAAAGAAGACATTTAATTGGGAGTATAAGGTTTCAGAGGGTGAGTCCAGATCGTTGTGGTGGGGAGCATGGCAGCAGGAGTAGCCGAGAACATCCATATGATCCACAAGCTGCAGGCATGGTGAAAAGCTGGGGCGGGGAGAGGGAGGGAGAGACAGACAGACAGAGACTGGACCTGTTGTGGGATTTTGAATCCTCAAAGTCCACCCCCACGGACACCTCTTCCAACAAGGTCATATCTCCTAGTTCAGCGGTTCTCAACCTCTGCACCTCGAACCCTTTCCAGTCTGCTTATCAATTATGATGCCTGTCAGATATTCGCATCACATTACAGTCATGAAGTAGCAATGAAATAATTTTAGGGTTGGGGTCACCACAACATGAGGAACTGTATTAAAGGGGCACAGCGTTAGGAAAGTGGGGAACCATTGTCCTAGTCCTTCCCAGAACGGCCCCAACATCTAGGGACCAAGCACGTGAGCTTATGGGGTCACTCATTCAAACCACCAGTGCGGCCATGCTGGAGTCGGGGTGCAATAACTTGAAGGGTGCGTGTCAAGCCAACCTTGTGCAGCTCATACAGGGAGGAGTGATGTGGGTCAGACATTGAAGGCCTGAGTGGGGCCGAGAGGTCTGTGCAGGTCCAGCACTTAGGCAAAAAGAAGGTGGTGTAGCCACGAGGTGGGTGAGCCAGCAGGCATCTCCTTGGACTCGTCATGATGGCTGTTCTAAGGTACAGTTGTGTCTGGTGTCTAAATCCTGACTGATGTGGAGGGAGACATCTGTCCTGTAAAGGGAGGAACGGACCCCCAGGAGGCCAGGGGATCGCCTGGGAGTCACAGCTGTGTCTGGTTGGTGGCTGTGGTGCTTCCTTAACTTGAGCTGGTGCTCTCCTGACAGCCCCTCTGGCCCCAAGTCAGGGCCTTCCACAGTCCCTTGCATTGTCTTCCTAGGTTTTCCCAACGTGGGCAAGTCCTCACTGATTAACGGGCTGGTGGGGCGGAAGGTGGTGAGTGTCTCCAGGACGCCAGGCCATACCCGGTATTTCCAGACCTACTTCCTCACGCCCTCTGTGAAGCTGTGTGACTGTCCGGGCCTTATCTTCCCCTCTCTGTTGCCCAGGCAGCTGCAGGTCTGTTGTGGTGGAGGGGGCTGTAGGGGGGAGGTGAGGTGGGACTGAGGAGGCACTGAGTGCTGTTTCCACAGGTCCTGGCTGGCATCTACCCCATCGCCCAGATCCAGGAGCCCTACACTGCCGTGGGCTACCTGGCCTCCCGCATCCCTGTGCAGGCTCTGCTGCACCTGCGCCACCCAGAGGCCGAGGAGCCTTCAGCTGAGCACCCCTGGTGTGCCTGGGACGTCTGCGAAGGTGGGCTTCCTTCACGCTCTCTGTCTACCCTGTCCGAGCTACTCGGATTCTGCCCTCACGGAAGGGACTGGCTACTTACCCTAGATGGCTTTGCCCTGCCAGTCAAGACCTCGTGCCTGGACTGTGTGGGCATGGGGCTGACCGGACCGGAACCTGGTTCACGGGCATCCCTTACTGACGTTTTCTCCCTTCAGCTTGGGCAGAGAAACGAGGTTATAAAACGGCCAAGGCAGCTCGCAATGATGTGTACAGGGCAGCCAACAGCCTCCTGCGCCTGGCAGTGGATGGCCGCCTCAGCCTGTGTTTCCACCCTCCTGGCTACAGTGGACAGAGAGGTGAGGCCCTGCTGATGGGTGATGCTAAGGGGGACCAGACAGCTCTGAAGAGAGTTACTGATCTGCAAGTGTGTGTGCCTAGGATGGAGGACAGCTCTGCAGATAGGTGCTCGAGCAAAGGGGTCCCTTACGCGCATCTTTGTGTTCCTCAGGCACCTGGGAGTCTCACGCGGAGACCGCAGAGCTGGTGGTGCTGCAGGGCAGGGTGGGGCCAGCAGGTGAGGAGGAGGAGGAGGAAGAGGAAGAGCTGAGCAGTTCCTGTGAGGAGGAGGGAGAGGAGGACCGAGATGCGGATGAAGAGGGAGAAGGGGACGAGGACACCCCAACCTCGGGCCCCGGTTCCTGCCTAGCTGCCCGCAACCCGTACGCCCTGCTGGGCGAGGACGAGTGCTGAGCCCCACCTGGCCCAGTTTCCCTTCCTAGCTTTGCTTTTGGACTGAGCTGGAGGCCCCTGTTTGCAACTCTGATTGTGAATAAAGATTGTCTGCTTTGTAGCCCTTCCCCAGGCGGCCTGAGTGAAGGCTGTGGGAGGCAGAGTTACCTGAGGCCTGGTGCCCACATCCCCACGGGCTCCCCTGGAGCTAGTCCTCCTGCCTTTGAGCGCCCCCTGCTGCCTGACCTTGGTCATAGCAGGGATTGGGGGAAGTAACCACAGGTGTGTCTCCAAGAGAGAAATCCAGACCTTACGGAACACAGGTTTTTGCATTAAGATGGGTGTGCCAGGTTCTCCAAATCCTGGGGACTCACAGAGTACAATTCTGGAATTGACTGATAGACATAAGTGTAGCAAAACACTTGTGAACGTGTCAGTGAGTGTGTACAGGTGGAGACTCAGTTTCCAGTGAGCAACTGCACACTCTCGGTTTGAGCAGATCAGCCCTTTGAGTACAATGTCAAGTTTCATTAGGAGCCTGAGAGCTGGGCTCAATGATTAAGAGCACTGGCTGCTCTTCCAGAGGACGTGGGTTCAATTCCCAGCGCCCACACAGCAGCTCACAACTGTGTCTCCTGCCTCAGGGAATCTGGCACAACCCTCACATAGACATGCATGCAGGCAAAAAACCAATGCATTAAAAACAAATCATAAAACCAAATAAAAGCCTGGGAGCGCAAATCGCTAGACAGCACAGAACCATTTCCTGAGCCCCTTTTACTCTGGTTTGGGGATGGAGCTCAGACTGTTAACGCCTCAGCTAGAAGTTGGTGGGTGGCTGAGGCCATCTTTAGTTCTCTATTCCTGCAGAGGTGAGAGCCCTAGGCTGAATTCTTGGTGGAAAGGGAGGGGGCAACCACATTGTTGTCCAGGTAGGGTGGTGGCTGCATGGACCGCAGGCCTGGCTTCCCATTCCGGTCTGGGGGCGGCAGCATTTTCTCCAGTGTCAGCACTGATCTGCCAACCAAAGAGAAGGTTCCAGAACCTCCATGGAGAAGAGACTGAAGCCTCGGGCCATGCCTTCCTCCACGTTTCCTGGCTTAGTGGCTTGAACGTGGACCTGAGTCCTGGCGGCTACACTGCTGTATAGAGTTAGAACGTGTAAACGTGAAGGTCGCTCAGAATGTGCTGGAAAAGAGGAAAAGCCCAGCTAAAAAACCCAGCCTCCCGTCTAGGACTCCTCAGTTTCACAGACGAAAGAACAAAACATCAGAATTCTGTTTGTATCCTTTCCCCTCGCTCCTGCTCACTGTCTTCTGTTGGCTCCTAAGATTCACCAGGGCATTCAGGTGGGTTAGGCTGGGATGGAGTCAACATCAGGAGCTCACTGGACTTGAACTGAAGACCTCTCAGGAGCCAGTACTGTCTTAAAGGTTGGATCTCACTATGTACTCCAGGGCTCGCTGTGTAGACCAGGCTGTCTTTGAACTCAGATCTAAAAGGAACTCAGTCCCAAAGAAACGTGGAACATGTGTCCTAGGTCACTATCAGTGACTTGCTCATTTTTATAGGAAAATCATACCAGGCAAAGAGCTGTCTTAGGGATGGCCAGGTAGGGAGAAGGGAAGACATGCCTTAGGTCAGCTGTTCAGTTCCCCTCCATGCTCAGATGCCTGGAGCCTTCCTTGCTCCCTCTCACTTGGGTCCACCAAGTGGGGCCGTAGTGACCTGGGGCTCTGGCTTGCCACTAGCCAGGCTAGCAGAATAATCGAGTCTCATTAATGCAAGAACTGTGTTTACACAACTCATTCTGAAGCAGCCGTGTGTGGCCCAGGTGAGTTCAGTTATCCAGCCTCAGAACCAACGATGCAATCAAGAAAAGTTGAAAACTATTTGCCAGAAGTTATGGGACGAAAAACTGTTTTGAATAAGTGTTTTAACTCCAGCAGAACACAGCAACAAGACATCACAGTTACATGTGTCACAGAACTGTCACAGCTAGGGGACGAGTACTGCGAGCCCCAGGGACTCATTTACCCAGTAAACATTTCTGAGCAATTAGTGCCCGCCAATCACTGCTAGTTGGTAAGAAGGATAAAAACGGCCCTTTGTGGAGTTTGTGGTTTATTGAGTGAAGAAAGCAGTAAAACACCACTTAAAAAAAATTTATGTA
Source organism: Ellobius talpinus (assembly GCA_001685095.1). Classification (NCBI taxonomy): domain Eukaryota; kingdom Metazoa; phylum Chordata; class Mammalia; order Rodentia; family Cricetidae; genus Ellobius; species Ellobius talpinus. The sequence continues at coordinate 7,845 of LOJH01047141.1, forward strand.
TTGTGTTCTGCATGCATGTACAGCTGCAGGCCAGAAGAGGGCGCCAGATCTCATTGCAGATGGCTGTGAGCCACCATGTGGTTGCTGGGAATTGAGCTCAGGACCTCTGGAGGAGCAGGCAGTGCTCTTAACCTTTGAGCCACCTCTCCAGCTCCTAAAACACAACTTTAAAAAAAAAAGTGGTAAATGCTTGGAGAAGAGTGGTAGGAGACCCCCTGGGGTCCTGATCCAGAAGTGTTGGGACACCATGACTGACTCTCCCTGGACTTGGAGCTCATTGATTGGCTAAAGTGGGTGCCTACCGAGCTCCAGGGAGTCTCCGAAGTGCTACAGTTAACCCGCACCCTGCCGCAGCTGACTTTTTATAGAAGTGCTGGGGGTCTGAACTCAGTTCCTCCGGCTGGTGTGGTCATCTCTGTGCTCTGGAAGCTGGGTCTTAGAGCACTCACACCAGGCTGAGAAAAGCCAGCTGTCCAAGGTAAGGACCGCTGTGGGAACTCCCCAGGGAGCGGCCAGGCTCCCCACATCGAACTGAAGAGGGCAGCCATTGGTACAACAGAGAGGGAGGAGAGTAAGGCTCCATACAGTGTAGTGCGAACAGCAAAGCCAGGAGGTGAAGAAAATGGAGAAATTACAGAACAGAAGGCGGGGGCAGTGAGCCAGGGAGAGAGGAAAAGCCACCGTGTGCCCGCCCCAGTGTTGAAGGGCAAGTCCTATGACAACTTTAGAACCCTCCTGGGGCAGTGAGTGCAAGGGAGGTGGGAAAGGTGGCAGAGGTCTCCAGCTACAGAAAAGATGCTTTCTAGCCCCTGGAACTAGGTGTGATGGGGCATGCCTTTTACTGTTTAATCGTGTCACTTAGAAGGCAGGGGAAAGAGGGTCTCTGAGTTTCAGTCCAGCCAGAGCTTCACAATGAGACTGTTGCAAAAGTAAATAACACAATTAAAAATTTAACCTTTTGACTAAAAGGCAGAGAATTAATTGGCTTTAGACCACCGTGGTTGCCGCATAGACACTGATTTGGAAGGGGAGCCCGACTGGAAGGTTTTGTAGCCATCCTAGGAGGAAACTGAACCAGAACCAGTGGAAAGAAGGCAGTTAATTGTGAGCATGCTCAGGAGGTGGACAGGCAGGTTGTTAGCGTGTTCTGCGGTGTGCATGTCTGTTTGATGACGGGGTGGGAGAGTAAGTCAAGAGCGTACATCGTGCTTCTGACTTGGCAATGGGGGGGGCGTGTGTCCTGGGCAATGGCTGGAGACAGAGGTGGGGGGAGAGCAGTAGGTCCACCCAGAGTGCAGTGTGAACCGAGAACCTGGCCAGGAAGAAAGTGGAAAAGAAACAGTCATTTTATTTCCCATAGAGAAAACCAGGAATGCCCCAGAGAGGGAAGAGAGAGTGACCAGAGAAAGATGATGAAGATGATTTCACAGGTATGGGGGGAGGTTTTGAGCACTGTGGTGCAATGGATCCATTGGAGACGTGGGCTCAGAGGTCCAGATATCAGAAGACTTACGTAATAATCCAGGGGGTGGAGGTACAGGCATTGGAATAGCGACTGTCAAGGAATCTGACTGTGGGGCGGAGAGAAAGCCAGCAATCCAGGGTTCCCAGTACCCACATACGACAGTAACCGGCTGTGCGCGTACAGCTCAGCCATGTGTTGAAATAGTTATGTATCAGTAAATAGTGACGAGTAACTCCAACAGTAGGAAAAACACCAAGCTCTGAACACTTGGAACTCCAGATCTAGCAACCTGGTCTTCCCGCCGCACCCGCGACTTTGCAGTGCCACCTGCTGGTGAAGATGCGTCATGGCAGCGCAGAGGAAACACTAAAATCGAGTTTGTCGGAGCAGGGCTGTGGTGTTTGCCTTTAAACCCAGCACTCCAGGCGAGACGAGAGGATTGCTGTGAATCTGTAGGCTATTCTGAGCTAAATAACAAGACCTTATCTCATAAAACAAATGAAAATTATCTTTCAGGTCTTGGGTTGCTACTATTTAGCTTCATTCTTCTATTCGTAGCAGGTTTCAATGACTTGATTAAATATTAAAGCTGAACTTGAATGATAACAAAGTTTGGGAAAATTAAAAAAAATTATCTTGGGGATAGAAAGAGGGCTCAGCGGTTAAGAGTACTGGCTGCTCTTCCAGAGACCATGGGTTTGATTCCTAGCACCCGGGTACAAGGTGGCTCATGACTGTCTGTAACCCCAGTTCAGATCCCTCTTGAAGTGTGAGAACCTTTTGAATCTCAGGGGGAAAATAAATGACACTAATGAGCAAAAGCCAGAATTCTTTTATGGTAGTATAAAATTAAAATAGTGTGGAAATTATTTCTAGCTTTTTGTTTGTTTTTGTTTTTTGAGACAAGGTTTCTCTGTAGCTTTGGAGCCTATGCCACCACAGCCTGGCCTGTTTCTAGTTTTTAATTTTTAATTTTGAAGAATAGGGCTAGAGAGATGGCTCAGCAGTTAAGAGTGGGCTTACTTGTAGCTGGGTGGTGGTGGCACACACTTTTAATCCCAGCACTTGGGAGGCAGAGGCAGGTGGATCTCTGCTGAGTTCGAAATCAGCCTGGTCTACAGAGTTCCAGGACAGCCAGGGCTATACAGAGAAACCTTGTCTGGAAAAATAAAAAAAGCCAAAACCAAATGAAAACAAAACAAAACAAAAAAACCCAACCGAAACCAACCAAACAAAAAAAGGACCTGCTCTTGCAGAGGACCTAGGTTTGGTTCCTAGCATCCAGGTCAGACAGCTCACAACTACCTGTGACATCAACTCCAGAAGATCTAACTCCTTCTGGACTCCGTGGGCAACTGCTCTCACACGCGTATACTTAAAGACAGACAAACACACACACACACACACACACACACACACACACGTAAAATAATAAAAAGCCAGGTGTGGTGGTACAGAGTAGGGGCAGGTCAGATCTCTGGGAGTTTGAGGCTAGCCAGGTCTACGGAGCGAATTCCAGGTCAGCCAAGGCTATGTAGTGGCTGGAGAGATGCCTTAGCAATTCCAGAGAACTGGAGTTCGGTTTGGTTCCTTTCACCCATGTTGGTTTATAACTGTCTGTGGTTCCATCTCCAGGGGACACAGATGGCCTCTGTGGGCAATTGCACTCATATGTACCCCATAGAGACCTACATGAATGTACATAGACCAGGCTGGCGTGGGACTCAGAGATCCGCCAGTCTCTGCCTCCCCAGTGCTGGGATTAAAGGCGTGCGCCACCACCGCCCGGCTAGAGTTAATTTCTAATACCATCAAACAGTCTATCTTTCGAGTGAAACGGTCCCCACTAGGTTCTTTAGAACTTTGAGCCCCGCGGGTCGCCGTCTAGCGGAACCTTTAGGAGGTAGGTGGAGTCGCGCCGACGGAAGTAGGTCACTGGAGGGTGGGGTGGGGACTCCATGTGAGGCCAGCTTCGGTCTGGAATGGTGACCATGGCGAGCTCCGTGTGTCCCGTCTTAAACGGTAAGCCAAGACAAGCTTTAAAATCGGTTCTTGTCAGGATCTTTGGTCATCTAAACAAGAAAGGAGTACAGACCTCAAAGCTTTCCAACTTGGAGCGCTTTCTCTAGTACTTTTGATTTTGTTCTCCCGGCCCAGGTTTTCATTTTCCCCATCTTCCCTCATTTAGGTCTGATTGTCAGACTTGCACGTCTTTGAAGTATGTCACATGGCGGGGGCTGCTGGGTCGGTGAAGGGCTTGCCTCGTAGCCCAGCGCTTGGGAAGCCGATGGTAGAAATCACGTGAGATAGCGGAGTGCGGTGGCTTGTGTTTGAAAACCCAGCTGAGAGGAAGGGGCGGGCCGACTGCCGGGACCGCTCGGCTGGCCCATCTAGCCGCATTGGACAGTGAGAAACTTCCTCAGAGCGGAGATGGAGGGCGCCTTCGGATCGCTGTGTGAGGCTAGCCTGGTCTACATAGTAAGACCCTGTCTCAAAGCAAACAAACAAACAAACAAACACAAAACAAAAAAAAACCCAACTATTTTAATCCCAGCACTTAGGGAGGCAGAGGAGGTGTATCTCTGTGAGTTCGAGGCCAGCCTGGCCTACAGAGTGAGTTTCAGGACCGCCAGGGCTGTTACACAGAGAAACCCTGTCTCAAGAGAAAAAATAAAAAAGAAGAAAGAAAAAAATGAGAGAGGTGATCAGTAGGAGTGGGGGGCATGGTGGGGTGGATTTGAACAAAATACATTCTATGCATTGTGAAAAGGTCATAATTCAACCTATTTAGCTGTGTAAAAATAGGAAAGGGAGGGGCATTTTAAAAATGCAATGTGAAGAAGTTTGTTTTTACTTTTTTTGTTTTTTGAGGCACGGTGGTTTTAGTTTGTAGCCTTGACTGTCCTGGAACTGGCTCTGTGGATCAGGATGGCCTCAAAGCTCACAGAGATCCACCTGCCTCTGCCTCCCAAGTGCTGGGATTAAAGGTGTGTGTGCACCACCACCAGGCTCCCTTCGCCTTTTATGGCCACTGGGCAGACACAGCTATGAGCTAGACCTGGGCTCTTATGTAGCGGTGCTGCTGTTGCAGTGCCCGTTAACTATGCCTTGTGCAGATCTGCTAAGGAGACCGATGGAGAACCTGGGCTGCTGCTCCCTCCCTCTCCTTTCAGGGAACATCTTGCTTTACAGGTGTTTACAGGAGTTAACTGTGCCAGGCCCATCCCCACACTTCTTTTTGCTGCTAGGCTGATAATGAGCCTTGGAAGGAGAGGGCTACACTAAAGAGTGGTAGGAATTTGCTCATCGTTCCCCACCCCTTCCCTGTCCCGTGTCCCCTGTGTTCTCTGGTTGGAGAGAGAGGGTCCAGTCCCCCCTCCCACCACATCTGTCACCTCTAGGTGATGCACCCACTTTTAAGGTCCATGTGGTGGTAGGACCCAGGCCCTGGCATCACGGGTATATAGTTACAGCAGCCCAGAGTGTTTTCTGGTTGGATGCCCTGATAAAACGGTCGTCTCATTGAACATCTTGGTGGTTTCTCCTCATGACACTTCCCACCTGGCTTCCCGAGAGCTCGAGAGAGTGGGGTCCACACCGTCCTACGTTTTCTTATGGTTTATGGTGTTGGTTTTGCCACTGAAGCTGCTGGGCACTGATGGGGTTGAGTGATGGCACCCCACTAATTTTGTACCACTGGGGGTCTGCCACGGACCGGTCCTCACGGGACCCATGAACTGAGGGAGAACTAGGGCGAAAGACAGGAGAACTCGGGATTCGGCTAATGACAGACAGACTCACACACAAGAGCGRTGTGAAATCTGTAYTTTTYTGAAGATCAAGGTGCAATATTTATACAGAAACAGAATAGAGCAAAATGTGGAAGTTGGCACACTTCCTCGAATAATCAAACTACCTAATACAAAGAGCAAGCTATAATTATAATTAGAATCTTCTGCG
>LOJH01047142.1:0-10503 GCA_001685095.1 Ellobius talpinus
AAGGATTAGATTAACAAAATTTAAAAAGAATGGCAAAACAGTCCAAGAACTACTGCCTATAAGATAACATCCTAAGTCCTTCTGTGACAGTGACCACAGTGTACAAAGTCTCCCATCAGACCATCTTCAGAGGCTCTGGTTTGAGTCTTTTCTTTAATAATTTATTTATTTTACTCCACTAAAAAGATATCATGAAATTTCCAGGCAAATAGATGGAACTAGAAAATTCATCCTGAGTGAGATAAGAAAGACAAATATGGTATATACTCACTCATAAGTGAATATTAGATGTAAAGCAAAAGATTACCAGACTACAATCCACAGTTCCAGAGGACCCTAATGTTGTAGGGAATTTGCTAGTTAGTTCCCAGCTGCTCAGTCCGAAAATAAACACAAAGAAAGTATATTAATTAAATCACTGCTTAGCCTATTAGCTCTAGCTTCTTATTGGCTAGCTCTTACACATCAATTTAACCCATTTCTACTAATCTGTGTATTACCATTTGGCAGTGACTTACCGGCAAAGTTTCTGACCAGCATCTGTCTCTGGTGGGAATACATGGCTTCTCTTTGACTCCACCTTCTTTCTCCCAGCATTCAGTTTAGTTTTTCCTGCCTACTTCTGTTCTGCCCTGCTCTGCTATAGGCTCAAAGCAATTCTTTATTAAGCAATGATATTCATAGCATACAGAGAGGAATCCCACATCACCCTAAGAGGAACACATGGGTCACTCTGGGAAGAGGGATTAGATGAGATCTCCTGGATAAACTGGGGACAAGGGGGATGGCAAAAATGAGGGTATATGGTTGAGAACATGAGGGAACAGGATGGTAAAAAGGAGAAGGACCAGAGTGGAAAAGCAACGAAAGAGATATCTTGATAGAGAGAGCCACTAAAGGTTTAGGGAAAAACCTGTTGCTAGGGAAATTCCCAAGAATCCACAATTACCCAGTTAGACTCATAGCAAAAGTGGAGAGAGCACCCAAACTGGCCTTCCCCCTGTAATCAGATTGTAAATAATTCAACTATCATCATAGAGCCTTCATCCAATAACTGATGGAGCCAGATGCAGAGATCCACAACCAAAAACCAGATTGAGTTCTGGGAATCCAGTTGAAGAGAGGGAGGAAGGAATGTATGAGCCAGGGAGGTCAAGATCATGGGATAAATCTACAGAGACAGCTGAATCAAGTGTCTGGAAACTCATGAACTCTAGACCAGCAGCTGTAGAGCCTCCATATGTGGGAGACAGTGGTGAAACTTGGACTATCTGAGAGGGTCCCTAACAGGAGGACCAGGATTTATCTCTGGTGCATGAGTTATTGGAACCCATTCCCTATGGTGGGATGCAATGTTCAGCCTTAATGCAGGGGGGAGGTGCTTTGTCCTGCCTCAATTTATTTTCTATCTTGGGCCTGACAAGAACCAACTCGAAACATTCTCTATTCAAAATAGATTCCCGAATCTTGAGAGGATGGAAATGTTATAGACAGAACAGTGCTCTCTGTCAACAATGCCTCCATTCCCAAAACTGTTTGTGATAGCATGATTCATTTATGTATTCTTCCAGAAATTATGTTTGAATAATGTTTAACCAAACTAATTTGGGAACTTCTTATATACACCTATCTTAATGATCTTACATTACCACAAAGGATGTTGGGTGGGGAACCAGAAAATTAATAAGTAAGAAATGAACAACAGAGACCAGTAGCTATAAGGAAAGCATAAAGCAAGGGAAATGGAGAGATGATATCAATGAGTATCAATTGGCAAGGTAGAATAGAAAATCAATGAGATGAAGAAAGAACAGAAAGATAAACCCAGTAACTATACATAGTTCCTTGAATGAGGGTCCAGAGCTTGTCTCCCCAAGAAACTTTTTCACATGGTTCACAAAGGAGTTCCTACTTGAAGAACATCCCCTAGATACAGAGACCTGAATGTTTAGGAAACTATATTTCCCGAGCTTTCCTTTTCCCTCCATGATAAAATCCAGTGGTCTGATACTGCGAAGAAACAAATGATGCTGTCTTTGTAGATGACTTTCATGCTCGAGTGGCAAGGAAGCTGTTCCTCTGAGCCTCTCCACTAAATTATAGCAAGTCCCTGACTCCTTGGGTCTGGATCTACTTTCTGAGAGATATGATCAGTAACAGGAGAAGAGAAAACCCCAGGCATGGGAAGACCAGACAAAAAGCTACAAAAGAGAAATGTTATTTCTATGTCTAAGAAGACACAATGAGATATGGCTGGAGAGTTGATAAAACAGTAAGAAGTGATGTCAGAGAGGTCATCTGGGTGGATATCTATGCTGCTGAGTGAGACTTCTCTGCCTGGCCCAACTCCACCAATCCCAACCTACCCTCTATGAATTTCAGGAGAGTAGCTATATCTTATTCATTCTACCAACTCTAAGGCATGCATTTTTCAGATGTTCAATATTTACTAAATTTATCCTTTTCCTTTAGGAAATGACTCCAATATTCAGTTTTTTGTTCCTATAAGAAAGTGCTCAAGAGAAAAGACATTTTATCAAGAAAAGGGTTATTTTGGCTCACAGTTCCAGAAGTCTCTATTGGGAGTGACTTGGTCCATGTTACTGAGCCAGTGACTAGGCAGGATATGAAACTAGAAGAAATCTATTAACATCATGGTAACCAAGAGATAGAGGACAGAATGGTCAGAGGAGGCCATGTTCAGAGAAAGTCTCCAACGGCTGACTTCCTTGACCTAGTCCCATCACTTGAAGCATCCATCAATTCAAATAATGCCACCACCTGGAGACCATAGCAATAGCACAAGGACTCTAGAGTATTTCGGGGCCAACCTATAACAATTATCTCACTACTATTTCTTTGAAGTTATTGTCTAGATTCTCATTCTGCTAACAACATTATTTTCCTTGAAGCTTAAAGAAATTTTACCATTTAATTTTTATAATTAAAAATGCAGAAGGCTAATAGAGTTGAAGAAGTATGCAGGCTCAATTTCAGCATAAGAAGACTAACAGGTTTGACAAGGTAAATAAAATGTGAGAAGTCACTTAAACGGTGAGGGCATTCATGCTATATAAATTCACAGTGTTAAAAATAAATCCTGAACTTCACGATTATGAGTTTCTTTTCCTTCCCACTTAAAAAAAACTATTGGATTCTATTATATCTCCTAATTATTTCAAATTCATGATTCAAGGAAGCAATATACAAATATTTTATTAGTTATGCCTGTCTATTTCGAGGTTTTAAGAACATATCCTGACAATAAATATTTCAACTCAGCTATGTCAATACAAAGTCACAGTTTAAAATGTTTTGGTTAAAAATAATTCCATTACCCATATACACAAAAATTAAAATATTTTCAAGACCAAAAAAGACTTCTGTGGGTGAACTTGTCTGTAATCAGGTAGGTAGGCTGCCAAGGATGAAATCAATCATTAAATATTAATAACTATCAATTTCCTGCCGAGCTGCTGTCCTGAAAACACTTGCCATAGCTTATGAGCTCTTTGCCACTGCAAATGAGTCATGTCTAGCTTTTGGCTTAGGACCGGATCCCTTAATTGAGAACACAGCACTTTACCTGAGCAGAGGCTTATCCTGGGCTTTAAATTTGATACTTAGATAAGGTCTGTGAGATATTGGTTTCTCACTGGTGCTATTCGTTCATCTTCCACGCCTACCCTGTACCCAGATATTGGCAACTCTTCTAAATAAAATGTCGAGATGCATCATGGAGCACCGTTATTAATAGCATACTGTATGACTGTTCTGAAGCGACTCTAAAACATGACTACAGACTTTCTGCCTTAATACAACAAAAATTTATTCTCGCACAGCCTTGGAAGTTAGATATACAAAATCAGCTCCGCACAACCAAAATCTGGGTAACAGCGGGACTGTGCTCTCTGTGGAGGCTTTAGAAGAAATATGTTCTTTGCCTCTCTCTTTTTCTGATGGCCATTTTCATCCCTTGGTTTCTTAGCATCTTTCTTACTTTTCTTACATTTATTTATTTGGAATGAAGCCAGAGTTGCCAGGGCATGTGCTTGGAGGTCAAAGAACAACTTGAATGAGTCAATTAGTACCTTCAAACATGTGGGCTCCAAGGATTAAACTCAAATCAGCAAGCCTAGTGACACTGATTACACCCAGTGACCCTCCCACTTGTCTCTGGATGTCTGGCTGTCATCACCCCTCTCCTTCTCCTCTGCATATTTCAAACTCCAATTCTACGTGTTGAGGAACCACGTGATAGGATGTATATCACCCCCAAAATACAGAATCAGAGCCTCCTCTCAGGATCCTTAATTTAACATAGCAGAAACTCTCAAAGCATACACACAAATAAGAGTGCATTAGTTTTTGCGAACTATCATTTCATTTGTATCCATCATGAAATTTTAACAGATGAGCACCAACTTGTCCTTCGTATAATTATGCATAATTTTATATCCTTAAATATGATAAAGTTGTTGTCAGAATGGAAAAGACTATTCTTTTTTTGCTTTTTTAACTTTCACATTTAAAAGGATTTTACATGTGCTTTAAAAGGGAGCACACAGATAATAAAATCAGGTAGGAAGACACAATTGGACATACATTTCTTAGGAAAATTTATACCTAAATTAAGGTCATTGGTATATTCGCTCGGCTGAAAATGAATTGAGGGGAAAACAGATAATAATTTCTAGTTTAAAACTGACTAGCATAATCTAAACTTAAAGGCTCAACATACTTCCTTGAATGAAAAATATGAGTTATACTAGTATCATAAATCCGCAAGAGAACATTTTTTTCACAAGGAAGTCTGGATAGAAAGCCATTTTCTCAGATTTTAAGAAGTAAGGTTGTCCCAACGTAAATAAAATATCATATTTTGCTTCAGGGGAACTTTACAGTTCAAGAAAATGGCATTAGTGTACTTTCATGAAGGTAGCTCATAATAGTGTTTTCTCAGATCTAATAAAAACAAACTCTTGATAAATCAATGTGTATATAAAAATTAAATATTGGTAAAATAGCCCACACCTCCTTATTACCAGACTCAATACTATACTTTATATTTCTAATACACTTTAGTGCTCTCTGCGTTCTGTTTTCCTTCCTGTCATTAAAGCGGGTTTAGAGCTGGTACACCTTGCCTCTGCAGTCTGAGTAAACATGCGGGCCTACCCATGTGGGACACACTTCTACTCTGATGTATGATGAACGATGAACAGTGCAGTCAAATTGTGGGTGATGTAGAACTTTCCATACTGTAATAAGGCTGAGGAGGACACGTGCATTGACAAACTGTGTTGAAAGCACACTTCTCACGTGACAGCATGATTCTTTAAAGTTTTTTTCTAATTGTGTAGTACTGAGGATTTAACCTAGAGACTCATGTCTGCACATAGGTGTCTTAAAGCCCTGCCATGAACTCTTAATATGGGCACTGTCTTTTGACTCTATTTTCATTTTTCCTCTATATTTTCATTTATATTTAATGTGGGCACTATCTTTTGACTATATTTTTATTTCTTCTCTCACATCATAGCAAAGACAGTTCATTTTCCCTAGTGTTTATTGCAAGAAGCTATCCTGGACTATGTCACCTGATGTGGGATTCCCCTCTGTGTACATATTTTATTTCCATTGGTAATGAAGAAGCTGCTTTGGCCTATGGCAGGGCAGAATAGAGAAAGGTGGGAAAGTTAAGCCGAGTTAAGGAGAAAAGAAAGTGGAGTCAGAGAGATGTCATGTAGCCGCCCAAGAAACAAAATATAACAAACCACGAGCCTTGTGATAAGATATTGAATAATAGAAATGGGTTGATTTAAGATGTTAGAGGTAGATAGAAATATGCCCTGAGCCATCAGTCAAACAGTGTTGTAATTATTATAGTATCTGTATGATTATTTGGGTCTGGGTAGCCGGTGAACAAAAGTACAGTCTTGTTTATAATCACCAAGAGCTGGAATTCTGTTATTTTGAGGAGACAAGGAACATATGTTTGTTTTCCAAAACATTTATTTAAGACACTTAAGGCAAGAATGGTTAGAATGAAAATGGAATTAAATGTATATTACCAAAAGGAAAGGTCCCTAGACTAGCAGTAGAATAGCATTCATATACTATGCCCAGAAAGATCCCTACTAATATCAAGTAGTATGGCATGGCCACTGTACATATATAAAACAGACAACCAAATGTAATGCATAGATATTTAGTAAAGTATATCATGGTTAAGTGTCTGGTCACCTATACTGGAAGGGTCTACAAAAAGGGCCAAAGAGGTTTTTTGTTTTGTTTTGTTTTTGATTTTGTTTTACAAGGAAAAGCAGTCAGTAGCTGAGGAATGAGGAATTTAGTGGACACCACTGTCCACTAAATGATTTAATGGACATATCTATACACCAAGCATTTTGTACTAAGAGTGAATTGATGGGCAGTACTGTTTTTCCAGGACACTGGAAAACCTGAAGCTCACATACATGAAGTTCATATGTACAACAACTGTAAATCCCCAATAATGAAGAATAGTTATTGGCCAAAGATTTTGGTTAGTGATGATCAGGATATTCAAAGAACACAAAATGACACATTTCTTCCCATTCCATCATGAGTCCCTTTTAACAGCTCTATTCACTAGCATAGAACTGGCATGCCATTGACGAAAACTCTTCCAAGTTCCCGTTTTCTCAATTGCACAGCTGGGTCAACACTTCCATCTCCTCTGCAAGGCTTAAGTGAGGGAGGGTTAGCTTATCGGCAAAGGCACAGGTCTTGAAGTATCCTAAAAAGTATTAAAATTTTATGATCTTTACTATAAAATAAAGGCAAAATTCCTCCATCTCACCATTCTTGATGAATGAGGAGCTCTTTGCTATTGGTTTTGTTGGTGTTGTGAATATGCTGTAACTTCTATAAGGTGTTTTTAGCGTCTACCGACAAGACATGAGTAATACCATCCCTCTGTTATGACACAAAAATTCTCCACAACAAGCCAAATGTGCACTAGGGGCCAAATCACCCCAGCTGGAAACCAGTAGCAGAGACTTACTATGTGGATTTAACACAACATGCCTCTAAGTTGGATAGTGTTCAGTGTGAGCACTTCCAAAGTACCATGTGAGCTATAGAAGTTGTACATTTGTTCACACAACCAGCTTTATTAAACAGCTACTAGTGACTAGGAAACATACTCTAGGGGGTAAAGATGAATTACAAATTATTCCCTCTAAGAGGGAAAGTTGGCTGTACACAGAAATATGGTTTTCAATATGCTTCAGAGCACTGGTATTTCAGAGTCAGAGAATTAAGAGTAACATTGGAGGTAAAATTAGGAAAAGAAAAATCTTAGTTTCATGAATTGTTTTAAAGAAAAGTAGGGCAGTTAAGAAAACTGCCATAGACTCAGCTAGGAAAAGCTATTACTCTTACTAAAGTGGTTTAAACTTTCATTATTAGAATCATAAAATTTTAGAGTTTGACAGGACCTTGGAGATTACCTAATACCATCACCCCACTCCTGTTTCACAGTAGAGGAAATTGATTCTTTCTTTACCCCTCTGTATTGCAAACAGATGTAAGAGAAACAAGCAAGAAAAATATAAGTTGATGTGAACTGCAGCAGGGGGCTCCCGGTTTATACATTAATTTTAAGGGGAATAGCATGAAGTCTGCCCTTTTCCTAAATTCAGTACGAAATCCTAATAGTACAGGCTAGCAGACTTTACCGCAGATGAAAACCATGTTGCCCTGGGGGAAGTATGGGAATATCAGGTGGGAAATTCAGTCTAGGGGACGACTTCTCCTCGTCTGAAGTCTTTAGACATTTCCTGAAATATATTTGGGACGGGGGGAAGAAAAGGAAAACTACCTACAGTTATTTCCCCATCACAGGCCGTACTCCACTCAGTTCTTTAAAGATGACAGAGTACACCATACTCATCACGGTGTGTTTTCCAAGGTCAGAGCATCGCCAGAGCAACCTTTATTCTGCTACTCACAGCATATGAGGCTCACATAAGGCTGTCAGCAAGGAAGGGAATGGAACCATAATTGCTTTGCTGTTTGCCTGCCTAACCCTTAAGTATAGGGGTAAGAGCACAGGTGTGTGCTGTGGGATTCCCCTCTGTACACTGTGAGGATGCTTTATTACCATTGGTTAATAAAAATGCTGCTTGGCTTATGGCAGGGCAGAATATAGCGAGGCAGGAAAACTAAACTGAATGCAGTGAGAAAGAAGGCGGAGTGAGACAGACGCCATGTAGCCATCCAAGAAGCAATATGTGAGGGAACAAACCACGAGCCTTGTGGTAAAATATAAAATAAAAGATATGGGTTAATTTGAGATGTAAGAGCTAGCTAGGAATATGCCTGAGCCATTGGCCAAACAGCAGTGAAAGCACAGTCTCCTTTGACAGTTGTGCTTCTTACAGAGCTCAGGAAGTCAAATAGAGAGGTCATGGTAATTGTGTTTCCTGGTTGTTAAGGTACCACTTCATTAAAGCATTTAAATATGCAGACATTGAGATGCAGGTTACAGTATGAGAGTTGAGGAACTTTGAGAATTGAGATAGAAGAGTATGTATTTTAACTTATCCTTGTGTGTGACTGTAGCATGTGTGTGCACATGCACACATGTGCATGCATATATGTGTGTCTGTGTTGTGTATGGCAGATAGCAAGATCAGGTGACTTCCTCAGTTCTTCCCCACCTTATTTCATGAGACAGAACTTCTCACTGACTCTAGACCTCACCTCATCTGGACTGACTGGACCTAAAGCTCAAGGAAAGGCACTTGCCTCACCAGCCCCGCAGTGCTAGGCATACAAACATGCTCTGCCTTGACTAGGGTTTACATAGATCTGGGATGTCCATACCTAGGTCCTCAGGCTTGGGCATCAAGCACAATGCTGATTGTGGTATCGTCTCCACTGTCCATAATTTATTATTATAATAAAAGATTTCAAAATGTTTGTACTTGACAAATAGCATATTCACTATTAGTGACATCCTAAAAAGATACCTTCTAATGTTTAAACCCAAAAATATTTGCATTTGGACAATATTTTAAGTTAATAATAAGTTATTAGATAGAGGTTTGTATTTGGGACATTTCCTCTTATTTCCTAGCTATTTTCTGTTCAAAGGACTCGACAATTTCTACTAATTACCTTTAATAAAGGTGAACAAGGAGAGAGAGAGAGAGACAGACAGAGACTGAACCCCAATTACTGGGTTAGAATTTCAGTGCTCCAGAGCTATGGATGACTGCTCTAATTTCATCGTACACACTGAACATTCATGGGATTAGAGGCAGGTGAGTTGGATTTGTTCCCCCAAAACAGAATAAAATCTCAGCCAAAATTCTACCACATACACCTCTACGAATAACAACCTGGAAGTAGATATACAGGTAACACCACAAAACTTCAGTACTTCATTCTGCTTCTGATCTTTTATGTGTATTCCAAAGGCGTTATATATTGAGTATTCGGCAAGGCAGATGTGACTATAACCTGCCTATCATTATTCAATCAATTCTCAAGGATAAAACTCCTAACTAAAACATCCAAAATGTTTAATGCTGTCACCATAGTAAATAATTTCTAATTAGAACCAGCGCCAAAAATTTTCCTACTCTGAGGTAACAACCCAACCCAGAGAAGACCACACAGGAACAAACCTGTATGGGAAAGAAGGAATGGCGATCTCTGCATCTTCTACGCCGTGCAGGTTGAGACGACTGTTCTGAGTAGATGGTAATTTGTTATGTTCTAACACTGATGCAGCTGAAGGAAGGCAGCATAAAAGCATGAGCGAAGGTCGTATATATGGTCATCTTTGTCACATAGATCTCTTTTATTCCATGTGGCCAGCTACTGTCTGAATGAAAACAAAGTTCTGCTAAAAACAGTCATAGTTTTATAAGATAGGAAGCCTTCATTCTCTGTAGCCAGATACTACAGCAGAGACTTTATATAAAATTTCTTTTGAGCTAAGTAAGAAAAAATTCTCCAAATCTGTCTTTCACTAAAGAATCTAAGAGTAGAATATATTCCATCTCTTCACATAAATGGAAAGCGCAGTAGGACCTATTTTGACTTGAGTAAAGCCTTCGAATTATCTGTAGTTTCCAAATTAAAATATGTCAATTTAAATGGTAAGAGCTGAACAGTCATTTCCCTACCACAAGTTTTTGAGGTTATTGATTATATTTCATAGGCTGTGAAATGATCCTGAAAGTTTTACATATTTCTTTAGGGATTTCTTCTCTCAGATATTTCTCAGGCCAACTTTATTAAAAAAGGGTAGAAATAAAGGATTGGTAGTTGGTCTGCACAGTCTCCACGACGAACAAGGGAGGAAGATTAATATTGTTGTGGTATGATCACCATGCAATTTTATTAAAACTAGTTCTGTGGTACCGAAGAGAACAGCAACTTTTCTACAGCTATTGTGAGAAAGGAAACAACAGTGCTTTTATTTATTTTTTTTTTGCTATGAGA
>LOJH01047143.1:2666-13269 GCA_001685095.1 Ellobius talpinus
GTGTGTGTGTGTGTGTGTGTGGTCTGGACTCGCAGTCTTTGCCGGCGCTGTTTGTGCTCCGCTTCTATGGGGAAGTCTCAGATTCTGCTGGACCGTCTCCTCTTTAGTAATTTCCTTTTCACTAGGGCACTCTGCTCATCATACTTAGTTCTGTATGCTGGCTGACTGCATTGTCCAACTCTCCCAAGGCCGGTATGTACACCCTTGGATAGCTTTCGGATCTAGCCAGAGTCTAGGAGTACAGGAAACAAACGTAGCACTGAACAGGAAGATCTGTCCTGAACTTTGGAAAGCTGTAACTACTCCATCAGACGAGTAAGGCTGTAGATGTAAAGGAGCCCACTGGCGCTTCAGAGTTCCCAGTCTCTAGAACAGTGAACTGCTGACGAAGTCCATGTGTGAACGGCTGTGGGACTGGCTGGACAGAAACTTCTGTCTATAGTGAACTTTGCAGAAGCTTAGGCTATCCCATTATCCCCAGGGTGGACTACTTTACTTCTCCCTGTACACTTCACCTTCTGAGTCAACCCTTTGGCCTCCTGAACTTTTCAACTCATCGGTATTTGGTTCTTCCACTAGCCACACTACCTTCTTACCCTGGGGCTTTGGTGGTTTTTGTTTGTTTGTTTGTTTTGGGTTTTTTTTTTTTGTTTTTCAAGACGGTTTCTCTGTGGCTTTGGAGCCTGTCCTGGAACTCACTCTGGTAGACCAGGCTGGCCTCAAACTCACAGAGATCTGCCTGTCTCTGCCTCCCACGTGCTGGGATTAAAGGCGTGTGCCACCACCGCCCAGCTTTCCTGGTACTTTTTAGCTGTCCTATACCTTTGTGAGTTTTCAGTGAGTTTCGTTTCTCTTTGGAATAGCCTATTCTTTGTTATCCTGTTTTCTCATTCCCTGTAGCACATAGAGTTGGCTTCTAATTTGCTGTTTTACCTGAAATCTCCTGTTGTTTTTCTTTTTTAGGTGCTAATACCTTTGATGTAAGGGTAATGAAGTCAGAATAATCAGTTCCCCCGCCATGCGCCAGAGTCTCACTATATAGCCTAAATTGGTCTCCAGTTCAACTGGTAACTCAGATTGCCTCCAACTTTTGATATTCTTGTCTTTGCCTTCTGAGAGATAGGATTACAGGAATGGGCTATTAAGCCCATTTAGAATAATTAGCTTTGAAAGAAACAAATTATATAAATTCATTAAGTAGCCATCAAGTGCCTTTTAAGGATACTAAACATTCATAAAATAAGGTGGATTGTTGTTGGGTTTCAAGACAAGGTTTTTCTGTGTAGCCCTGACTATCCTGGCACTAGCTCTGTAGACCAGGCTGGCCTCAAACTCACAGAGATACACCTGCCTCTGCCTCCTGAGTGCTAGGATCAAAGGCATGCACCACCACTACCCAGCAAGAGTCATTTTTAATTAGTGCTACAATCCCCAAACAAGGAATAAACACCACTAAAAAACTCATTTTGATTGTGGTGGTGGTAGTACATGCCTTTAATCCCATTACTTGGGAGGCAGAGGCATGCAGATTTCTAAGTTAGAGACCAGCCTGCCTGGTCTACAGAGTGAGTTCCAGGACAGCCAGAATTACAGAGAAACCCTGTCTCAAAAATAAAAAATCAAAAGCAAACAAAACAAAAAACTTATTTAAGTAACCTTTGCAAACTAGAAACATGAGGAGGTTGTATCTCAGCAGCTGCTGTTTTTAGAACTTGGCTCTGCGAGCATCAGCATGGTGTTCCTGGGAAGCTAATCCCAGTCTTTCTTTACAAGGATGATGACAAGCTTCTTTCTCTTATAAGTGCACAGTTTCACTATAAGGTAAAGGAAGATTCAATTTGTCTTTAGTATTGCAGGTAATTAAAAAATATTGAAAAACTAAGTTTCAATTTGGTCAAATTTCTCCTCTCAAAGCACTGTCTCCAAAATGGGATCTGTCTTTTTGTACACATTTTATATACTTCAGGATAGAGTGTCTTCCCTAGGTCCTTAGCGATAATCTGAAAGTCAAGCCACAATTTGACACTGGTTGAAAACTATGAAAATACTGATGTTCAGGACTTATTCCATATGTATCACATTAAAAGAACTTTTTATTTGGAAAGAATTTTGACTTACAGGAAGGATGGAAGAGAAAAATCTAAAGAATACAAGTGCAGATTCCATACCCATTACCATTTTCTTCAATTTGTTTTACCATTTGAGCTCTCTCTTAGTATAATTTATATGTATGTATATATGCATGAATATATGTATATACATGTATGACCAATTAAAGGTCTAACACAATATTTCTTCTGATTTCTGTTGAATAAAGCAGTCACAAAATTCTACCCATGTTCCAGGTGAAAGAAAATCTCTACAAATCTATCCTCACAGAAATGTATAAATATTTGTATAAAAACATTTTTCTGAACTACTTATTAATTTATTACTTGATTTTCCAAGACAAGGTTTTTCTGTGGCTTGTCCTGGAACTTGCTCTGTAGACCAGGCTAGCCTCAAACTCTCAGAGATTCACCTGCCTCTGCTTCCTGAGTGCTGGGATAAGAGGTGTGCACCACCATTGCCAGGGTTTTTCTGAACTACTTTAAGGTATATTGCATAATGTCTCTTTCCCCTAAATAACTCAGTATATATTTACTAATAATAGGTGCTTGGTTAAAACATTCAGGAAGAACACCTGAGACACCTCAGTCACTCCTGGATCTAATCTAGATGCTTGTAACTCCTAAGCCCCAAGTCCAAACTTGATGTACTAGTGCGGTTTGGAAGAGGGTAAACATTTCTTGCTTGGGTGAGGGTTCTAAATTGCTGTGCCCAGAAGGTAGACTGTTAATAACAGTATTTGTGGAGATGATTTCTTCTCCCCTTGAGCCTCAGCAAACGTTTTGACTGCTTTAATGTGACTAAAATGCAGCTAAAGTGATGCTTGGCTAACATCTGAAACTAAATCTTAAAAGTGATGCTGGCTGGGCAGTGGTGGTGCATTGCCTTTAATCCCAGTACTCGGGAGGTAGAGGCAGGCGGATCCTTGCGAGTTCAAGGCCAGCCTAGGCTACAAGAGCTAATTCTAGGACAAGCTCCAAAGCTACAGAGAAACCCTATCTGGAAAACACAAAAACAAACAAACAAAAAAGTGATGCTGGGCTAACATCTGAAACTAAATCTTAAAAGGTGGTGGCACCTACTTATTAATTCAAACACTTGTCGGGGGGCAAAGGCTGGCAGATTTCTGTGAGTTTGAGGCCAGCCTGTTGTAGAATATTATTTTAAGGTATGCTACTTTGTTTATGCTCTGGAATATTTGTTTAACGATGCAAAGATGTGTTTGACTAAATAAAATTCACCTGTGGTCTGGAGGCTTCATCAGCAACTAACTGACAGGAAGTAGTAGGGAGGAGCCAGGTGGAGAAGGGTTTATAAAGAGGAGCAAGAAAAAGCACAAGGTATCTTGGGAGAGGTGAGAAGGTCAGCTAGCTAGGTGAGCTGCTTGCTATTCAGCCTCTCTGGGAAGTGGAATTCTACCTCAACACTTGAATCTTGAATTCTTTAGTGGGACAGATTTAGACAAGCTTTGTTAGTAGTTTTTAAAGAGTTGGGGCCTGAGGGAATAGAATTTCTTCAGGCCTAGGCTCCTGCATCCTAGCCGCTGCTGGTAGCGACAGAGCTGCAGTTGCTGACTAGGACAGCTGTGGTTTAAAAGGCAGACAATTAAAGGACAACACCAGCCTGTTCCACAGAGTTCCAGGACAGCCAAGGCTACACAGAGAAACCTTGTCTTGAAAAACTAAACAAACAAAAACAAACACCCCAAACCTCTCTCTTTTCTTGAGACAGGATCTCTCTATGTAGCTATGGTTGTCCTGGAGCTATGTGCACCAGGCTGGCCTATGAACTCACAGAAATCCATCTGTTGTGCCTAACCTCCTGCCTTTTTATTACAAAAAAGAAATGGGTATGTAATGGTGTGTCCTGTCCCTTTAAGAGACAGGCCCCACCCACTCCTTAGCTGGCTGAGAAACACTGTCTCAAAAAACAAACACACAAACAACAAACAAGGGGCTGGAGAGATGGTTCAGCAGCTAAGGTCTTGAGTTCAGTTTTCAGATTAGGGTTTCTCTGTGCGACACCATGCTGGCCTCAGAACTCACTGAGATCTGCCTCCTGAGTGCTGGGATTAAACGCATACTCTACCACCGCCCAGCTAAAGGCTGATTTTTTATTTGTCCCTCAAGAGTCACATCCCTTAGGCTTTCCTCCCTACTCCTTTGTCATCCTGAAGGCTTTTCTCCCTTACCCCAGTCCTCTGGTTTGAACTAATACCTTTCACTACTGTAGGTTCCCACACTGCCCTATTTTTATCTTGGTTATAGTAATTCCAAAGACAAACAAAACAATAACACACACAAACTTCTTCTGGGGCTGCTGAGATGGTTCATCGGGGAAGGTCTTGCTACCAAGCCAGACAACTTGTTTGATTCCAGGAATCCATATGGTAGAAGGAAAGACCTAACTCTCAAAAGTTGTCCTCTGACTCCAATAAGCTCAACAGAAGCACCATGGCACAAGAGTGCACACATGAATGCATGTGTGCGTGCACATTTACACAAACACACAGACACACACAAAACCCACAAAACTTTCTTTGTATTCACTATGATTTATCATTCAAAAGCTTCTTTATTTATTCACATTAAAGTGTGTTATTTCCAACATTTACACTAAATGTTAGAGCAGTGGGGAAATGTTGAGTAGGTACAAGAGAAGGGCCGGCCAACATCCTCTTTTTCTTATATTTACTTCCTTCCCTTTTCTGGGAAACCCACATTTGATTCTCTACCTCTACCAAAGTACTAGAACTTAAACAGAATTGCCAAACTATTTCTTTATCCAAATGCTCTAATTTTTAGCTTTTTAGATTTAAAGATTCCAGTGATTTTTCTCTGTCTTTACTTCCTCTGGAATTAGCTGGCAGTTTGCAAATTATAACACAACCACTGGCTATTTGTAGGCAGGAACGTAAGTCTCTGAATTTTTATATGTGTATATATATGTGTATAATCACCATATGTGTATAGGTGCTAATGGAGATTAGATGGCATCAAATCCCATGGAGCTGAAGTTATAGGCAGCTGCGAGCTGCCAACATGGATGATAGAAACTGAACTCATCCTCTGAAAAAGCAGGAAGTGCTTTTAACCATTGAACCATCTCTCTAGGTTCCAGAATGTTTGTTAGGTTGGTTTTGAATATCAGAATATTTAATTGTTTTTTGCTGTTTATTTTTTGAGACAAATTCTCATATACCACAGGAAGGCCTAGAACTAGATATGTAGCTAAGGATGACCTTGAACTCCTGATCTTCCTACCTTGATGCAGCATGAATAATAAAAACCCAGATATTGGGGTTCAACCCGAAAACCAGAAAAGCAAGGCCTCCCAATATCTGTCTCTGGGTTTTTATTATTCGTGGTACACCTTGACCCACCATCTGCTGCAATTTTACAGGTGGGGCATACGCCACAGCAGAATAGTTACTGATCAAGATTCAGAGTCTAGAAAGGAAAGATAACTAGAAAAAAAACAAAATATATCAGATGGTGGTGGCACACGTCTTTAATCCCAGCATTCAGGAAGCAGAGGCAGGCGGATCTCTGAGAGTTCGAGGCCAACCTGGTCTACAAAGTGAGTTCCAGGACAGCAAAAGATACACAGAGAAGCCGGGCAGTGGTGGTGCATGCCTTTAATCTCAGCACTCGGGAGGAAGTGGCAAGCAGATCTCTGTGAGTTCGAGGCCAGACTGGTCTACAAGAGCTAGTGCCAGGACAGGCTCCAAAGCTACAGAGAAACCCTGCCTTGAAAACTTGAAGAAAAAAAAAAGATACACAGAAACCCAGTTTTGAGAAATCAAAAAGTGTTGGCATTATATGCATGTTTAAAATAATTAGGATGGTTTTGTAGCTAAATCTGAGATGCAGGAATGGATGAAATAAAAAAAAACCTCGAAGTTCACTGGGCAGTGGTGGCACACACCTTTGATCCCAACACTCAGGAGGCAGAGGCAGGCAGATCTGTGAGTTTGAGGCCAGCCTAGACTACAAAGCAAGTTTTGTAGGACAGCCAGGAGAAACCCTGTCTCAAAAAACTAAAAAAAACCAATCAACCAACCAACAAAAAACTCTAGAAGTTCCATTTAGATTAAAAAAGATGTATGTAAAAGTAGAATATCACATATGTGGAAAAGAAGGTATACAGTCATGTACACCTTCCTTTAGGGAGTGAGACTGGGTGAAGCAGTTTACATTGTCGACACTTGAATACCAACTGAAAGAATCTTTGGAGACAAGTTTTCACCATTTAGCCATGGCTGTTCTGGAACTTGGAGTTCTGCATGCCTTTGCCGCTTGAGTGTTGGAGTTGAAGGTGTGTGCTACCACACCGGGTGGAAAATAGTTTTAGAGATGTATTATTTGCATAAAATAGCTTAAAATGATGTAATGCAAATACAATTCTAATACAGGTGTCTTCATCCTCAAGTTGTGTAAATTATAAGGTAACAAGTTCATAATACTGAAATCAATTCACTTACTGGATAATCATACTTCATAGAGCACTGGTCTCTTCTTATGGCAGTCAAATTACTCTAGATTAGGTGTTGGTCAATCCCTTGGTATTATATTAGTTTATCTCTAGTGTAGGTGTGCTTCTTTGGCAAGTCTAAAACGACTCTGACCTCTTCTTATGTCATTTCTCCAGGAATACAAACTAAGGAACATTGTCATTTAGATTGCCCACTGAGAAGCAAAAATGACATACTAATCTCCCATGCTTTAAATCTTTGTATGGATAACCTTTTCACAGGCATGTAATTACAGCTAAAGGAATGGTTTCCCAAGTACAACCTAATGCTTAAAGTGAGGTAGCTGGCCAACTCTTCAGTGGATTAAGTGAAACTGAAGAAGCTAAATGATTAATAGAATTCTTTCAGCATCATGACAAGTAGACTTTACATTTTCTGCATCATCAAACATAAGTATTGTATCAATTTAAAGTTATAGGGAGATGTTTAACATTTGACTGCATGACTTGTGATACAAACTGGAGTCCGGTTCTTACCTCAGCTTATCATTTAAAATTCTCATCACATACAACTATCCTTCTTATTGCTTTCTTCAATAATATGCACAATTTAACTCAGACAAAGCAGAAATAGTACTTCATACTTTGCTATCTCAATTCCTAATTTTTAGGATTTAATCCATGAAACCCTGTGACAGAATGAAACATTTTTATGATCCTAGGGGGAAGCCAAGCCTGAAACATAAGAATAAACCATATATATATATATATATATATATATATATATTACTTTGTTTTGAGACAGGGCATTGCTAAGTAAGCCAAATTGGCCTGGAACTTTGTGATTCTCTTGGCTCTTTGGTCCAGGTACTGAGTAGATTATAGGTGCAAGCCACCACTCCCAGGAAATGACAGTCTTGAAAGTTCCTGTGTGATAGCAATACTTTAGTAGGTTTTAAATCTAGTCTTCCCTGAAACTAGGATTCAGGCATTATGCTGGCCCTGTCTCCTGGCAGGATGCACTCAGGCAACACCCTAGCCAGCCTATGTTACTATGTAGTCTGTACACAGGTGCAAAGGTCCCTTTAATAGACAAGCCCCGCCTAACCATGCTCTCTCTTCCTGCCGCTTCTCTGAAGTGGGTCACCATGTTT
Source organism: Ellobius talpinus (assembly GCA_001685095.1). Lineage (NCBI taxonomy): Eukaryota > Metazoa > Chordata > Mammalia > Rodentia > Cricetidae > Ellobius > Ellobius talpinus. The sequence goes on from LOJH01047143.1 coordinate 10,403, forward strand.
CTGTCTCTTTTCTATTTCCCTCTCTTTTCCCTTCCCAATAAACTTCCTTCCCATATAAGCTCTGTATGATGGCATGTTTGTGCCCCACCATAGGATCCGAGGTCCTGCCTCATGCCACATATCATTACATCTGTGTCGTGACTCAGGTAGGTCAGTGTTATGTTGGAACCCTAACACCTGATATATAACACCTGATACTTTTGTGATAATCATCTCATGAGACAAATTCCAACAGCAGTCCCAGCTTTCAAGTGGGGCAGTGCAACAAGTGGAGGAAAATAATTTATTCAAAATCCGCAGTAAATCAACTGGGCAGTTAAACACCCAGGTCCATCCCTCATACTGTGACATCATTTTTACACACTATTTGGAAAAGTAGTTATGCATACTGTATCTTGCATCTAAACTCTAAAAATAGTTATTTCCTTTGAAATTATGTGTGTTGGGGATACGCACATGGGTACAGGTGTTTAAGGTCAGAGGCATCAGACTCCCAGAGTTACAGGTGGTTGTGAGCCACCTGATATGGGTGCTGGGAATCGAACTCAAGTCCTCTGGAAGAGCAGTGTATACTCTTATTAACCACAGAGCCATTGCTCTAGCCCCATTATCTGAAATCTGAATTATCTGAAATTATCTGTTTCTCACAGCTGAAATCTTGGTTTAGATTTTTTCCTTTAGAATTATTCATAACTCATACTTTGCAGGATGACTGAATTGTTGTGTCTGAAGACACTGAACTGATGACGTGGAAATTAAAGGGTTTGGCTATATCCCCAACCTCCTGATTCATGGGCTTTTAGTAAGACAGCTAATCTCAGGTCTCAAATTAACTGCCTCAGAACTGGAAAGGGCAGTGCCGTGATTAAAGCGTCCACGCTGTTGATCTGGTCCACCAGGAAAGGTAAGTAGAGAAACAGCTTTCTCTGGCAGGGCATGTGACAATCAGCTGGCTTCAGGAACTGAAATCCTTTTGCTGGCCCTAAATTACCTAATTGGCACCTTGAGTCTTCCCTAATCCAAATAGCTATTTTTCAATGTTTCCTTATGGAGAAGCTTCATAATATGACTTTCATGGTGAAGACAGGTACAAACTAGAATTGAAAGGAAGTGGGAATCAGATGCCGGGCACATGTTTTTCATATCTGTAGGCAGAAGCAGGAGGATCGCGACCAAGTCCCAGCCCAGCCAGCTATGTTAGTTACATAAGAACATATCTCACCTCCCCAAAAAGGAAATGAAAAAAATTCTATTGTATTTATACACCTCTTTTTGGTTTACTAACATGACATTTGTTTTTTGTTTGTTTTTTTGTTTTTGTCTTTTTGGGACAGGGTTTCTCTGGGTAGCATTGTCCAGGAACTTGTGCTGTAGACCAGGCTGGCTTTGAACTCATAGAGATCCACCTGCCTCTTCCCCCTGAGTGCTGGGATTAAAGGTCTGCGCCAACACCTCCTGGCTGTTTTAACATTTTGACGATTGTATATACTATTGCTACAAACGTGAGAGCAAAGTAGTTCACACACCCCTTTGAAGACATTCTTTGGGGGTACACACTCAGAAGTGGAATTGCCAGACCTTCTGGGAAAATCTAACATGCTACAACACAATGAGACGTTAAGTGAAATAAGCCAGTCATAGGAGAAATGTGGTTCGATTTACAGTGGTTGCCATGAACTGGTGTGAGGAAAGGCTAGTATTGTTGAGTAAGTTTCAGTTCTCAGCTAGATGAAGTCCTCAAGAAACTGCCAAGGCTGCAGAACGATGTAAATGTACTCAATGCTGCTGAATTTACGCCTTAAAAATACATTAATATATATTCTTTTTAAGCAAGCTACTCTGTCTTGAACTGTCTCATTTCTAGAGGAGGGCAATTGTTGGGCTGAAGCCACAAAGGAACTTGTACATGAAGGAGGCAGGGCCGGGTGTGGTGGCGCTCTTTGTAGAACCAGTAAGAACGCGGGAGCCCTGAGGCACGCGAATCGCCAAGTTCGAGGCCAGCCTGGGCTACAAAGAACCCAGCACCAGAAACATATCCAACCCAACCCAACCTAAGCAATATACCCAAGGGCGTTTAAAAAATTGGTGGGTGGGTGTGTGCAGGTCCAGCGGGAACGAGGCTGGGCCGAAGACCGTGAAAGGAAAACTAAGGCGACCGGCGCTGGGGAACAGGAGTGGTCCTGAGCTCCCCTCCCCCCAGGCCTGCTGGGATTTGGAGTCCAGTGTGCTCTCAGGGTCAGGGGGCTAGGATAGATGCAAGGGGCTGGGGCCTAAGCTCCCAACTTAACAGGCAGAAAAGATTATAAAAATAATCAATTTTGTGACAAGGTTCTCTGCCATTAGGGCCACTGAGCACTGCGGATTCTCCGCCCGCCCGCCCGCTCCTTTGTTTCCCGCACCGCTTTCCTCAGACCCCGGCTCCCTAATATTCCGAGTCTTCCAAGGTGGGTCTCGGCCACCGCAGGACCAACAGTCGGCGCTCCGGCCCCGCCCGTCGAACGCCAGGACGCGGGGGCGGGGAGAACCGTCCTCGGGCGCCCCGGAAGTCCCTGCCCTCCTCTCTAGCCGAACACCGCGGCGGGATGCGAGGCCTACGATTGGCGGGGAGGCGAGGATGACGTGCTACGTGCGGCGGCGCCGCCCCGCCCCTACGCTCCGGCGCGCTGTTAGCGTGGGGTGGGGCGGAGCGTGGCCCCGGGCGGCCATTACCCGGAACAATCCCGGGCCTCGGGTCAGGTGACCCACGGCGGGGCTGGCGGGAGGGAGGGCCGAGGAGTGGAGACGAGGAGTGAGGCGAGAAGCCGAGGGAGGAGAGAGGAGAGAAGGGCGGAGTAGGAAGGAGGGGAAGGGGGCGGGGCGGGAGCGGG
>LOJH01047148.1:0-13267 GCA_001685095.1 Ellobius talpinus
TCTTTTCATGGTGTCCCAGATTTCCTGGATGTTTTGTGTTACAAATTTGATTTGTTGGATTTAATATTTCTTTGACCGATGAATCTTACTCTTCTACCATATATTCAACTCCTGAGATTCTCTCTTCCATCTGTTGTATTCTGTTGGTTGTGTTTGCATCTGTAGTTCCAGTTCATTTACCCAGATCTTTCATTTCCCTTGGTTTGTTTTCTTTATCGCTTCTATTTCAATCTTCAAGTTTTAAACTGTTTGTTTCACCTGTTTGATTGTTTTTTCCTTGGATTTCTTTAAGAGATTTTTTTTTATTTCTTCCATTTTTTGTTTGTCTTTTCCTCCATTTCTTTAAGGGAATTTTTCATTTTCTCTTTAAGGGTCTCTGTCATCTTCATAAAGTTATATGGAAGGTCATTTTCTTCTGCTTCTTCTGGGTTAGAATGATCAGTTCTTCCTGTTGTAGGGCCACTAGGTTCTGATGGTGTCATATTAGTCTTTGTGTTGCTGGATGTGTTCTTACACTGCTGCCTGCCCATCTCTTCTTCCTGTGGGTGCAGGTGGGGCCTGTGCTTCAGGGGGTCCCCTTCTTCCAATCAGTGACAGTGAGACCTGTGGCTTAGGTAGTCACTCTTCCTCTGTGTATAAGCAGGTTTGTGCCTCTAGTGGACGCTGATAAGACTCTGAGGCTCCTCTCCAGGAGCAGTCAGCTGGGCCAAAGTTCTCTCCAGGGGCAGTCTGGGCCAAAGTTCTCTCCAGGGGCAGGCTGAGCCAAGGCTGTGTCCAGGGGCAGCCTGAGCCAAGGTTGTGTCCAGGGGCAGCCTGAGCCAAGGCTCCAGTGCTCACAGAGGTGGTGGAGGATGGTAGCGGGTGTGTGCCAAAATAATTTTTAAAACTACTTTTGTGGTCTCTGTAATAATAAATGATAAAAATCTCACTTAAATACAGTAGTAATGCATGTGAACACAATGCAGTTTTGAATGGTTGAATTCAGTAGCTCCATCATTTTATTACGGATATCTGTATTTGGATGAATATTTTATGTAAGTACTATGTCTAGTTCGCATCTCAGTAACCTATGCACACACAAGAAAAAGTGTGTCACTAAAAATAATAAAACACAGATATAAACATAATGTGTTTTATTACAAAGAGTTCTAATGACCAGAGGTATTGGTTTTTGGAAAGAAAAAATGTAGTAATTTTATTTATTCTTTGAGGTTATCATACATGTATTCAATATAATTTTATACACTTATTACTTCACCACTTCAACTCTTCCCAGGTCCCCCACGCATGCCCCTCTCCCAACTCAATGTCCTGGTCTGTTGATCCTTAAATACTCCAGTTAGTCACATACCTGGCACAGGACTTTGTGCTTGGAAACCTATGCTTCTGGGAGGAACACTATAACCCATATAAAGTAACTCCATGTATATTCCTTTATATGTATGTATATGTATATATATTTATATATATATGCATGTGTAATTAAACGATGTTTATAAGCATGTAGGTTTACATATGGCTTTTTCCAAGCATGCTTAGTTTACAGAGTTTTTGTAGGTTAATATTTAGACATTCTTGCCATCTCCTATGACAGCTTTGATAGAAAAAGCCAACTGATAATTTTAAATGTCAAGCAAAACATAAAAGGAATAATCTGTCCATTTTCAGTGTCCTTAAAGTTTCTGAGGAGCGAGGCCGTGCCCCTTCCCTGATGATGTCATTTTGTGGTGATTTCCACATGGTGGCACCGAGCCAGTTAGCTCTAATACAAACTGTGGACTGCAGAGCAAGAAATGGTGGCTCCGAGCCAGTTAACTCTAATACAAACTGTGGACTGCAGAGCAAGAAATGTTAGCTGGACTTGAGATGCAGTTTAGTTAGTAGAGTGTCTGCCTAGCAGACAGGAAGCCCCGGGTTTGATCTTCATCTTTGCATAAAACTAAACGAGGGGCTCACACATGTAATCTCAACACAGAGGAGGTGTAGTAAGGAGGATCAGAATTGCAAGGTTATCTTCTGTTACAGAGTAAGTTTGACTCCAGCCTGAGACACCTGCAACCCTGTCTAGAAAAAGAATGAAAGGAATATTTATTGCCTGTTCCTTGACAAGAAGAAGATAAGTAGCTGGAAACCTCACAGTGGAAACTCCAGAGGTGTCTTGATACAAGCAGAGATGACCGTCATCTCCAGGCCTGTCAGAGAAATGTTAGGATGTTCAGGGAAAGCTTCCCTTATTTCCTAGGTGACCTGTTTCGGAGGACTGCACCCGTACAGTGAAAGGGAGGAAGATTCCTTGGATGGCAGTCACTGTTGAGTGGTGTCAGTGACAAAGACAGCAGCTCTCCCCAGAGCAGCTGAAGGGGCAGGAGAAGGAAGCCTGAGGTCCTGGTCAGAGCAAAATGCCCAATGACCTTATGTTTTAGCCTGGGACAGAGTCAAGGCTGCCTGGATAAACTGGACCATTCAGAGAACAGGTCAAAGTCACCCTAAAACACATGTGTATTGGATGGGGCTACCAACACCTCCATTGCAGATGAACTTTGACAATGGGAGGAAATCTTTTGTCCCCCTTCAGACACCACAAACACAATCTCTGAGGCCATTGCTTCCAAAGGAAAACCTGCCCTTATTAAAATAGGAAAGAAACCACACTTGTTTTCCTTTTCTTTGTTGTTGTTATTTAGAACTTTGGATTTATGGCTTCTGCTGATATTCCCCAGCAGAGGACAGACGACTCCATGCCAGGTTGTGTTTTTAAAATGAGCTACATAAAGAACCAATGGTTCAGTATTGACCTTGGCATTTTGAGAAATATTTGTTACAGCTTCTGTGTTTTGTCATTTTCAAGTTAATCAATGAGAGAGTGCATCAATTTTGTTTATTTATTGTCAACTTAAATTTTTATACAACCTAAGAGGAAATGTAGCAATTAAGAATGTTCAGTTTATAGGTCTAAGGTTAAAAAAAGGACATTATTTTGGAGAATAAATTGTCATGATTGGTTGGATATTTTAGTGATATTCCCCAATAAGCTGTCTGACAGATTCCCAAGAGTTGAAACAAACATCGACAACCCAGTGTTTGCTTTTGACAACTGAACAACTAACTTAGTGATTCTGTGTGTGCCATCCGATGTTCCAGGATGTTTGGTGTAGACACACACAAGCTCGAAGCCCTCATTCCTGCCTGAAAGGGTGGAAAGGAAAGAGTCAGAGAAAGACAAATGGATAGGATGTGTTGGGGACCTTCTGTCCTTGTCCCGGCTCTTTCCCATCTCAATAGCCTCTGTCTTATCCCCTCAGGAGAAGCCTCTGTCAGGACTCACACCACACAAGCACAGTGGCCATCTCACTGAGGACATTCAGCTCCTCACAACACAGCACTGCAGCTCTACCCTGTCTTGTGCTCACATTTCCCTCAGTACACAATGTCTAAACAAATCCAGATGTCCGCGTCTAAAGGAAGTCTGTCCTTCTGGCACCCTGCTCTGCACTGGAGGTCCTTGTCCTCAGGTACCAAGCCCACTCAACTGCTTGACATGTCTAAGTCACTCTCTGCGGGCATGAGTGTGGTGGTGGGAGAAGGAGTCTCAGGAGTTCAGAATCCTGCTCAGGTCTCAACACCTATCTGTTGACATGATTGCGATGTCAGGAATGGGTTTATATGGGTAGTCACAGTCGCTCTAACTGAAGGCTAAACTGTATAAACCATACGAAAGCAGACCAGTTTCTAGTTTCAGCGCCCATCCTGGATGTTGGAATGGAAGGCGAGACATGGGCGTTTAGTGTGGGTGACCCAACGGTGAAGTGATGAATCCCAGAGTGAGAGGAGACCACGTGCAGTTGAAGGTCCAGGTCTTTCTTCAGGGCTGACAATCTTTCCGCTGCACATGGCGTCTGATTGTCTGTGGGTTATTATTGGACAGTGTCCTGGTAGTTTTATGTCAATTGGACACAAGCTAGAGTCATTTGGGATGAGAAGTATCAATTAAATGAATGTCACTATCTTGGCCTGTGGGCAAGGCTGTGGTGTGTTTTCTTGATGGCTGATGTGGGAGTGTGTAGCTCACTATGGGTGGTGCCACTCCTGGACCATTGGTCCTGTATTCTATGAGAAAGCAGACTGAGCAAGCCATGAAGAGCACACCAATAAGCAGCACCCTCCATGGTCTCTGCATCAGCTCCTGCCTCCAGATTCCTGCCACATTTTATTTCCTGCCCTTTCTGCCTTCAGTGATGAACTGTGATATGGAATAGTAAGCTACATAAACCCTTTCTTTCCAGAGTTGCTGCTGGTCTTGCTGTATCATCACAGCAGTAGAAACCCATTGGTGCTTTGTGCTTTCTTAGAGAATTTCAGCACAACTCTCTTCTTCTTTTGAAGCCTTTTGCTTCATTGCTTCATTTCCAATGGAGGTGTCAGAGCTTTCCTGGTTATCCTGCTGGTTTCACATCAGAAAACACCACCAAATGGGCCCTTTAATCACCATTGCCTGCCCTAAGACTTCCCCTTACTGCTTTGCCAGCTTGGACTTTTTACTCGGAAGTATGGGAAGAGTTGGTGTGCATCTCACAGAGTCGTGATTGAGAATCGGTTTTTGTAAAGACTACCTGGAACTCCCAGGGAGATGCTGCTCATGGCCCCAGCACCCAAGGATGCTGCATGAAGGATGGCTGCTCTACGTCGTGCCAACTCCTCCAGGATTCTTTTTAAAACCAAGATAAACTTTCTTTTTTTCTGATGTGGCCATGGGGATTGTGCTCGTGCAGTATTGAGGCTGCCTGTGTCTGTCACACTAAAATAAGAGTTTGAGTAGAAGAAGGTCATTATTTACTCTGAAAAGCAGCAACGGCGCATTCAGTAAAAGTCGTGGAAGTGCGCGCGAGCAGGAAGGACTCTGTTGGGAGTATGGAGTGTGGTTGGCTTGGTATAAAAGCGCCTGTGACTCCATGGAAAATTTCCCAAGGAAGTCTGAATGAGATCCGGTCTAGGTCAACGTGAGAAGAACCAGATGTTTCTCTACACCAAATAGTCCCAAACTGAAGGTCACTATGCTCTTTAGCTTTTTGTCAACTTGACAGAACCTAAGGTCATCTAAGAAAGGGGAAACAACTTCTAAAAAACAAAACAAAACAAAACAAAACAAAACCCTTCTATCGGATTGTCTTGTGGGCAAGTCTGGGGGGGACATCTTCTTAATTGTTGGTTGATGTGGGAGGGTCCAGCGCACTCTGGGTTGAGTAGGTAATTCTGGCTGAGCAAGACATGGAGAGCAAGGTAGCAAGCAACATTCCTCCTTGGCCGCTGGATCAGTTCCTGCCTCCAGGTTCCTGCCTTGAGTTCCTGCCCTGACTTCCCTTCAAGGTAGACTATAAGCTGTAAGATGAAATAAACCCTTTCCTACATAAGTTGATTTTTGTTATATTTCATCACAACAACAGAAAAGAAAGTTAGGAAGATCATGTGATCAAAGCTTCTTGCTGTGGAAATAGTGCATGAAGTTTTTAATAGGTAACCTAGACAGCATTTCATTGCCTATTTCCAAAGGCCAACAAGGAAATTCCGCTGCGATTCCCATCTCTGCCACTAGAGGTAACTTAGCCATTTGATTCCCTCAAGTATTTTTACAGAAATTTTGCTTTTTAATCCATTTTTCCATATTTGATTTTTTTCTCACACAAAATATTCTTACTTCACTGTAATTCAACTGCCACATTCTGTGTGTCCTCCAGAAGAGGACAGCTTCCTGTACTTTGTCATTTTTACTTTTTCTGTTTGAAATGAGGGTCTATCTATGTGGTTTAGGTTTGGAGGAACGCATGAGCCTCCTATCGCTGTCTCCAGAGTGCTGGGGGTTACAGGCATGCACCATCATGCCCAACTTTTATATGATTTTAATGAAGGGGGAGAGAGAGAGAGAGAGAGAGACACAGAGAGAGAGATATTAATTATGCTCTCCCCTGTGGATTTTGATATTACCTAAGCTAAAAGGGCCTTTGTATAATCAGCTTACATGTAAAACAAATCTAGTTAAACCCAGTGTGCTCTCTTTGGGGAATGAAAGCCCTGAGGACATTGGCTGATACTCAGTGGGAGATTGGATCATGTGACCATAATGTAAATTTGAAGCTGAAGCCAAATCTCCTGTGTTGATGGTATATTTTTTTTCCTAATTGAGGGAAACTGTATTTCTCTCTCCCCTGAAGGAGGAAAGACAGTATGAAGCAACTACATGTCCTAAATGAGTTACTCTAAGTGCACCCAGCTGTTTCACCCACCCTGATTCCATGTGCACGTGCTGTGGGGCCTCTATGCTTAAAACATTCAAAAATCTCTTTTTAAACATAAAATAATAACATTTCCTCATAAGAGTCAAACTTAACCTTGCGTTCAGTAGGGGTTTTGCTTATTTCTTGAATGAAACCTGAGTATTCCCTAGCGAGACATGCTTTCTCCTGGGAAACTAGAAGATGGTTTGCCTTGCGTTCTTATGTGTTACCCACAAATGTTCTGCCTGAGATTAATGTTCCGATGAGGGGGATAATCCTGTGACTGGGGTTTTATAACAGGAAGCTGAGAGGGCAGGGCACAAATGAGAACACCGTGCCGGCTAGTTTTATATCAACTTGACCCAAACTGATGTCTTCTGAGAAGAAGGAATGGCAGTTGTGAAAATGTCCCCATAAGATCAGGCTGTATGCAAGCCCATAGGGGACGTAAACCAAATAAACCCTCTTCTCCCCTAAGATCCTTTTGGCCATGGTGTTTATCACAGCAAAGGAGAGCAAACTAGAAGAATTGAACTAGAGTCTCCAAGTTTATGCCTCAAAAATAGTTGCTCATGGAGCCATTCTGCCACTCCAACTATCCATACGTTTAGGAGACCAGATAATCCAAGGCTTGGAAGATTTAGATAGAAGCACAGCAGAATATCAACACCACCACAACAAAACGCTTTGAACATACAGCAATCCAAATAAAGCACTAGAGGATTTCTTAAGTAGCCTTAGCAGCCTTGGTCTCAATCTTACCTGCATAGTCCCCAGATCTTGTCATCGGCAGGTGGTGTCCAGACCCTGTGGATAGATCCTAGCTCCAGTCTGCCCGCTACTGTGGCCTTGTCACTATGAGAAAATGTCTGAGCCTCCCTTAGTCATCTCTCTTGTTGGAGCAAAGGGAGCTTGCTTCCCTAACATAACACAGCTCAGGTCTCTGAGGAGGAGTGTGAAGCAGAGTCAGGCTGGTAAGAACTCAAACAGAGGGCCTGGGTGCATTGCTGCAGAGCTCTGAGCCTGTGGAAGCCCTCTGCCCTTCTCCAAGGTAAGGGATGCTGGGCAGATGTGGACGCCACCAGTGGTGCCTACTGGAAGCAACTTTGGGTGAGGCAGTTTCTTTCGGTTCCCTGTAATTCCTTGGAGGGGAGATCTCCAGCATCCATCACCCCAGTCAGCAATCAGGGCCTGGAGTGCTTTGGTTTTATCTGTGTGGCATACGCACAAGACCCTGGGATATCCGTTGCATTATAGAAACCTAAACCAATTATATACAATACGGTGCTCCATTGCATCACAAAAAACCTCACCCAGACCTGGGTGTGGAATACCATATGGTGTCTTCCTGTTCTCTTTATTTTGAACCTTGAGGATCACATGCCATGGGGCAGTGTCCACTGTGATGAGATTGGGGAACCGAGTTGTCAGGGACACAGACCTGGGGTCCCTTCCTTAATCTCTTCCTGGTTGTATTCTGTCTGGACTCCTTCAAATGTTAATATCTGAGATTGCAGCTTCTCAGTTTCAATTTAAGATTGGCTGCGGCACCTTGCTTAGCACTGTGCTTGGTTTATCTCAAGAGACAAAAGTACGTACAAATCAATGCTGCTCAAAACTAGCATGTAATGAGTTAGTTTAGAAAGGACTGTGTTACAATGATTTCTACAGCTTAACACACACAGGCTTCTTGGGAATCATCCTTCCAAGGAGGAGCCAGAGACTCAATGGCTTCGTTGGGGCTCCCATTGACTCAGTATACAGCTAAAAGGCTGATATGGTGGAGTCAGGCGAGGTTGAGGTTTTCAAACTCTCCTCATGGTCTCATCCAGATGTACAGTTCCTCTGTACACCCAAGAAAGGCGCTGCATGCCCTAAAGGCAAGAGAGATGGAACCCATAGGGTGAGACATTATATCTCTGCCACAACCAAGACCACTTACATTGCATGTAATTTAATTATTCCTTCTGAGTTGAGAAAGCCTTTAAATTTGTCAAGCCGCAGGGACCAAGTTCTATTGATTACTAAGGAAAAGCAGTATAATAAAGAGGCAAAGATGGCCGAACCAGCCAAGAACCTTGGGTAGCAGCGTACTTATGCCACCATCAGGCAGAGATCGCAGAACTGGCCTAGGCCACTTTGTGCCTCAGGCTTTCGTATGAGTGATGAAAAGCCTGAGCAGAGATTTCTCTTTTAGATTTTGGCTCTCACTAGATTCTACAGCATTTGGTTTTAAGACACACAGAGAACGATAGAAGGAAAGACTTATCTACTTTTCCAAAAAGGACCTCATGTAGCCTAGGCTAGTCTATCACTCTCTGCTTAATCAAAGATGACCTTGAACTTCTAATCTTTCTTTCTTCACCTCCCAAGGCTGGGATTGCAGGCATGTACCAACACTTCTGGTTTATACACTTCTGGGCATTTGTGCACGCGAGACAAGCACTCTACCGACTGAACTGTGTCCCCAGCCCCCACTTACTTCCTTTGACAAGTATGTATTGAATGTCTGGAACTTTCCCTGTCAGTGCGGAGAATGGCAATGAATAAGATACACCATGCCTCCATTCTGGAAGGAAAACAGAAATAGAAAGCCTTTTTTTTTCATTAACAGCTCAACTTTTTGACTAAGTGTCATTTATTTTCCCGCCTTTGGGCAACACTTTTATTTTCAGTATCACATGTAATCTCTAAATTTTAGTTACATGTGGGCATATTCCAGGTGCTTGCCTTCACTTGCTGGGTAAATTGGAGTCAAAAAAGTACAAAATTTATTAGCTAGACTGGGTTTTCCATAGAAACAGAGCCACTAGAAAAATATTACGTACATTAACACACATACACTATAGATAAAGTTCATATGCATCCACATGATTATATCATACAGAAGTCCAGGATCTAATGGGTACATTAGAATGGTTCTTTGTGACTATGAAGAGCAGGGCTCCTAAGATCTATGGACAAGCAAGATGCTGGTGAGATTCAGTCTGAGCCCACAGGCCGGATAATCGGATGGAGTTGTGTGGATAATGGGGAACAGGCCAGAGTGATTCCTGGATTATGAAGTTCAAAAACCAGGTACTTCTGTATAGGAGGGCAGGAGAAGATGGAAGTCCATGCCAGCAGAGAGCAAACTGCCTAGCACTTATCTTCTGTTCTCTTTCAGCCTTGAGTGGGTTGGACCATGCTACTAGGATGGGTGGACCTTCTTTATCTAGTCCGCTGGTTCCAGGACCAGTCTCTCCTAGCACTCTCAAAGACACAGCTCCATGGACACCTCATAGCCCAGGCAATTTGACACATGGCTTGCTATATGGTAGGGGACGGATGTCTGAGCTGTAGGTATGGATGGGGCTGGCTACTGAGACCCTGAACAAGTACCTGCTCCGGGCACTCCCTGTCCTCTGATAGTTTACCAGCCTCATCTTTGATGTGTCCTGGTTTACAGAGGGACCTTCCATCCCCAATGCACAGTGCGATCCCCGAGAAAGTGTGAACCCGTATCCTGATGTCCCCATTTCCTAAGGACAGCAGTCATAATGGACGAGGACCCAGCCAACTCTACTCTGATTGCATCTTAACCAATGCCACCTGCAATCACCCTCTTTGCGAAATGCTCACACTTTGAGATGCTCATAGATGGATTTGACATAAATTTCTTCAGGGCTGGGGAGGACCCAGAGGGGTCCACAGCAGTGTATGACTGTCACAGAGAAATTGGCTCTTTAGTCTTACCTTCTTGAACATCCTCCATTTGGAGGACAGTATCTCTGCTTTGTGTGCATATGGCACCATGGATGGATACATATTCCCGAGACATTAAAGCCGAGAAAGAGGAAGGCTCTGAGGTAGGTGCAGGTGTGGCTGGGACCCCTACCCATGGTGACCCGAGAGTATCAGGAACTTTCTCCTTTCCTAAGGCTTTGTCCCAGGGTATGCTGCTTGCTTCACCTGGAACAGGGGACAGTGCAGAAAAGCACACTGTGTGCCCTTGCTTCAGAGTGCCTTTCAGAATGAGTTTAATAGGCACAGATGGGCAAGGGGTGGGAGGTTAGACCCCACGTCTCCTGAAACAAGAAGTCCTCCGGGATACTGGGTTTCCATAAGGAGAAGCTGAAAGAGGAACTGTCACTCAACTTTGCCCTTCCCTCTAGGAACAGAGAGTCAGATTTGCATAAAAATAACAAAGTGAAGCTGGGGCAGGAGGTCATAAGTTTGAGAAAAGTGGGTTAGATTGTGAGTTCCAGTGCAGCTTGGCTACAGGGTTAGACTGTCTCAAAAGGAAAAAAAAAATAAATAAATTGAAAGAATGCGGATTCTATACTTAGAATGTGCAATCAGAAGTTTAGACAAATTGCATTGTCTATTTTGTTCTTTTTCCCCCTCTTTTAACTGTAAGCCACAACTTTGAACTTCCGTCAATTGTGTCTGGCAGAAAACCACACAATGGGTTTCCATGGCTTGGGCCTCTATGCTGTTTACGTAGGCACCAGTGCTCTGGCCTCCTTTCCCCTTGGCATCTACTGCCCGCTGTGAGTGATCACAAGGGACCCAGTGAGCGACAGTGAATGACACATCACTGGCACAGACCCTCACAGTGAGGTCTTCCAAACAGGCTCAACGTGACCACCTTGGGAGGGGATGGTCAGTCTTCTGCAAAGGACTGGACTGAAGAGCCACTATGAAGGGTAGAATGGTTTTAAGAGCCAGGCAGTTTTCTGGACAGAATGGCATTAACTGCGAGAGCTCAGAGGAGCCAGCTTCATTCATTACTGAGCACTTACTACACCCTGATTCTGTGCGGGATTTCACCGAAAGATCCTGTAGATGGATGATCTAAGATCTGGAGTAAATGCCCAACACAGGAAGCATGGCAAATGCCATAATCCACATTAAAAACAAAATGAATAAATACATATTCAGAGATCAGGACATGCGGAGAGTAATGAAAGATTCAACAGGCTTCATAGATAAAACTGGACGTGGAGGGCATGGTCCGCTGCAAACCCTGATTTCAGTGCCCATGTGGTGGCCTCAGTCCATCTCCCAGCAAGAGTCTTGTTTGCCAACACCCAAGGTCAGGGCAGTGAAGATGCGCTGTCCCCACATAAGCACTGATAGGTGTTGTTTGTGCACTGATGACAGAGGCTTTCCTGCCAAGGCCCAGAAGTTCATAGGCAGTGTTTCTGATCCTTTGTGCCAGAGGCAGCACAGAATACCTCAGTGCACCTGCTTCTTCCACTTGCTATGAGCTTCCAGCCTCCCCAGCAAAATCTCTCAATCCTTCATTCATAACTTCACTCCCCAACCAGGCCTGGGGAGGTCAAAGCTCAGGCCTTCAGGCAAAACTATTTCTGTCTTCCAGTGAGAGGCTGAAGAAACAAAGTACCGTTGTTAGGGATCTTCACACTGTGAGCTTTCTCGAACAATGGCATTCATACAGAGTCTGAGGCAAACCAAGGCAATAGGAGGCCAGTGCGTGTCCTTGTTTTGTTTAGCTGACTTGTGATTATTTGACATAGGGTCTCACTATCTAGTCCAGGCTGGACCTTGAATTTTCGACCCTTTTGCCTCAGAGCTCAGAATGCTAGGATTGCATGTGTGAGACACCTCATCCAACAAGCGCGTAGTTTTGAAGATCAGAGACATTCAGCACAACTAGTGAGGATGTGGCTGTAGGGACTGAGGAGACAGCTCAGTCAGTGCAGTGCTGGCCAGGCAGGCCTGAAGACCCAAGTTAAATACCCAGCATCCATGGAAAAATGCAGGTAAGGCGCATGCCTGTTATCCTAGCATTGGGTAACGGGGGTGGGGAATAGAAACTTGAGGGGTCCTGGAGCTTGCTAGCCAACCAGTGTGGCTCCGTTAGAGGGCTTCAGGTTCGGCATATATGGGAAAGAAAGTGGACACCCCAGCATTGACCTTAGACATGTGTGCATGCCCATATACACATGTATAAACTCAAATACGCACACACAGATGAGAATATACCAGTCGAAGACAGAATGGACAGAGTTTTAAAATCCCATTGTGAGGCCATAGGGGGCAACGAAAACGATGATGATGAAGTCAGACAGGCATGACCAGAGAAGTCAAGTTAGTTAGCTAATGGAGCCTTTCATTCCTCCAGTCAAATGGCGCAGTCCTCCACTGCTTGGACCCAAATTCTTCATAGAACATCTTAGTACAGGGAGTGAGCATTGATGTGCTGTGTGTTTTTAGGATAAACCCAACGGCCTTCTGTAGTTAACTGTCAGCTCCTGACATTCCCAGAACCTTCCAAAAATATCCTTACTAGCTGGGGGGACCAAATAGTCAAGACATTTGCCTATGGGGACATTTCATTCTAGCCATCCTATATACTGACAGGTTTCGTTCGCATTTGCACGGGTGACATGGATGGAAGACACGAACTTCCTGGAACTACCAGCGGGAGTGAGAGGACCATAGCTCATGGGGATTCCCATCCAAGTGGTGGATCTCAGGTTCTGAGAGAAAGAATTGAAATGCTGTGGTTGCTGCTTCCCGTATGTGCGCAGAGCATTAGCCTCAGACCCAGCAGATTGAGGACTCTTCGCTATCCGTTAGGGTGAAAAGATGTTTCTTGTCCGTTGGCTTACAGTCTTCCTCGTAAAAGTATTCGGGCAGGACCATCATTCTGGCGTCTGGCAAGCCCGGAGGCTCTGACTTACATGGCTGGACTTCATCCCAGGGTCCCACCCAGATGCCCAGCTGAATTATCATACCAGCTCCTGACTAGTAGTGTCAGGCTGCTTCACGCATTTCTTCCTAGCTGCTGGTACTTGTTTTTATACAATTAAAGCAGGGGTTCACCTTCAGGCCGTCTCTTTGCATCCTTTCTTTACTCCAGGGCACACCCCTATCACTGAGGAGACCTGGACCCTCTGGCCCTGTCTTTGATTGCTCTAGGGGGCTGCCCGCCCGGTCCTGGTGCATGGACGTCGCGGCACCTCTGGACGGCAGGGGGCGCCGGCGTG